>JAWRVF010000910.1:0-141676 GCA_036785485.1 Physcomitrellopsis africana
CTATTTTTATTTAATTGTATCTTAGGACTTTATAGTATCACAAAAATATAAGAGATCAATAAGAAGAGCAATATTTGCATGTTTTTCACTTGATAAAAGATATGATTCTCCTACTATTTACCAAGTGGTCTCCTCTTTTTTATGGAATATTTCCTTTCACTTGATGAAGGCTAGTCTTGTTGAATACCATTATTTCTAATAAGCTTCTTTTTTCTTTAAGAATATCTCCTCTCAATTAAAGACTCATCTTTATGTACTACATCTTCTTTTATTTGTGAATCTTCTTTGTTGGTATTTTGAATTGATGAAGTCTTATTTTTAGAAGTGATAAGTTCTTTATTTGATGTCATTGCTTCATTATCTTCTTCTTCTCTTTTTTTCACTTCTTTAGAGAATGTATCTATGAATACACTTTTATTCTTACTTAGATACATCTCCAAATTTTCACCAGCATTTTTATACTCTAAAAATTCAACATTACAACCTTTGATGATCTTTTGCTATTCAAATACATTAGCCTATATGCTTTTGTATCTTCACAATAATTTAAGAATATACACTTTGTATCTTTTGTATAAAATTTGAATCTCATACAATCTAGTATATTTACATATGTAATGCATTTAAAAGTCTTTATATGTAAAACACAAGATTTCTTCTTACTTCAAGCTTCTTCTAAAATCATTAATATAAGTACACTTGTAAGGCACCTATATCTTATATATATTGCATTTATCACAACTTCCATTCAAAACTCATGGCTAAGGTATTGAACATGAAGCATATTCATATTTGCTATCAAAGTATCTTTTTCCTCAATATGCCTAAATTTTAGATTTAATAACTTAATATAAACAATCTATCTCAATATTGCAATATTTGGTGTTGTACAATTAATAATCATTTGAAGTAAAGGCAAACAATCTATTTCAATCACCACTATTGTCCCAATTAAATAATCTTTTTCAGCTTTTATAGTTGAAATAATTCCCTATAATTCCCTTTTCACCAAGAAATATACACGCTAGCGAGTACTTAAAACCTTAGCTCTAAATGAAAGTGCAAATTTGTATCCATTTAAATCATCTTGACCTATTGTCCATTTAGTGGCAATTGGATTAGTATCTATTATAAGAATTACTAGTCTATTGCATTTATAATCAATTTTTCTCAATACTAGAGGTTATGTCAATAATTTCTTTAATCTTTGCACTGCTTTGATATGCTTTTTTTTCCATTTAAATCAATAAATTTTATGTAATAATTCATACAATAGATCTGCTATGTGAGCATAGTAAAGAATCCAAATATGGTAGAATACACATGCACCCAAAAATCTACATATCTTTGTTAAAAAATTGATTTTTTTTTTATTCTTCTAATTACATCAATCTTGGGTAGATCTGATTTTCTTCTATAAAATCAACATAAATGTCCAATATTTATAACTTCTTGAATTCCAATTGTAGATTTTGCACCCGATAATATAAGATGAACTTCCTCAAGCCAAATCAATATCTTTTTATAATCTTGTATATAATCAATAATATACTTGCGACACCTTTTTTATCTAAAGTTTCATCTTTGTTTTCTTCTTTGTATCCTTTAATAATAACATCATTTAAAAAAAATATAGTCTTCTAAAGAATAAAATCCCTCAACACCTTGTTTATCCCGTTCTTCATATGCGCAACTGAGTTAGTAGCATTTTGAAGAAGAATATACATTTTAACCAATCCAAGTGGTGTTTTCATTATTGTCATGTCTCTACTCTTTTTTGCAATTTGAAATTGATTATAGCTTTAATATAAATCACCTATTGAATAGATTGCCCTTCCTGCAATTGCAATGCTTCAATAAATTCATCTACTATTGGCCTAATTCTTGCATTCCTAATAGTTATTATGTTTATTGCCTGCATACTTTAAATAAATCATAATGATCCATTTTTTTTAGGCACCATAAACCATCAATTAGAATATAGTACAGAAAAAAGTTCCAAAATCTTTATGTTCATCTTCTCTTTTAATAATTCTATCAAACTTGGAAAATATGCTTTTGGTATTAGAATTGGCATCAAATTCCAAAATACATATGATATTATAAAAATAACCATTAGAATTACAACATTTAGATCCACACACCTAATTTCATGAGATTCAAAAGTAAATTATTTATCTTGTTTTATTAGCATGTCTTTGAAATATATAGTTTCTTCCAGCAATAAAGAACCATACGATCCAATCTTTAATTCTTCAAAAGTCTCTTTAGTAAATTGATGTCTAATATTCCTTGGATCTCTTAAATTCTTCTTTCTTGATGCTTCTTCTATTTGTTTGTTAGAATCTTTTAGCAAAAGTCTCACAATAGATTTCACCTTCTTATCCACTATCTTATATTTTGTTTCTACAATAACCTCTAGTGCTTAAAAAGATTGAAGTATAGAATAGATTTTTCTTAAATGAATTTATATAATCTTATCATCATCTCTTAATTTAATTGATGCAATCAATTTCAAAGAATCTTTCAATCCATTTTCTTCATAAACACCAAAAATCCTTTCATTATCTTCTAGTATTTTCAATTCACATAATTCTTTATATATATATATATATATATATATATATATATAATACTTTTATTTTTAAAAATACTAATAAAACTTATATTAAAGGCACCTACATCTTGTGAAAATACCTTCCTTTTTGTACCTTCATAATTCTATTTTATAGTGGTACTTTTCCAAAATCCTTAAATTCTTCAATAATTCTTGGTAATAGATTCTTTTTGAATCTGTCTTGATTCTGTTCATGATTGATAGGCATAGTTAGAAATTATATTGCCTTTCTTCCATCCTTATTACGTATCTATGCATAAGCTGAACCATTATTAAATACCTTCATTTCCATCCGAGTTGTAATAACATATGGTTGTCTCAAAATAAGAGGATAAGATGTTATATCTTGAACAAAGAAATTTTGCTCCATTGCAATATTACCAATTAAAATTTTCATATTTGAACAAATATTATATAATTCATCTTATATATTATTAGTTATCTATATTATCCATCCATATTCTATATCAATTGGCCACCTTCACTTTATGTAAAGATTTTTGGATATAAGATTTATCTTCAAACTATGATCAATCAAAGCAACAACCGGCTCATCTATATCTCTAATTTTTATTAATATCTTTATAGTTGCCCTAGCTCAATGCTTTCAAGTATAATAACTTGAAATCTCTTTTTTCTTATCACTTTGATCATCAAAGCATATTCTTTGATTATGATTCTTTCCTTTATTTGTTGATTATTTGCAACAATTATCAAATTTATCTTCTTTATCCTTACATATACGTGCATCAATAGCATGATTTAATCTAATTTCATCCATTAATTATCTCTTCCGCTTAATATTATTAATAATAACATCATAAAATTATTTCTTTGTAATTTTTAAAATCTCTTTTAATGTAAATTCAACTTTAGTATTGAATACACGCTCCTCAAGTATCTTTTTAAAATCTGTTGCTGCTTTAATATCAGAGAGCAATTTGTAAGTTATTAACTTATCTTTCTCTCTTATATCTTTTGATTTTTTTTTTAATACTATTGAAACATCTTCTATTGGTAATTCTTATAAAACCATCTCATGAGCCTTGTTTCCTTGAGTCTGTCTCTTGGAAGAATTTTCTTCTCTTATGTTATCAAAATTCCATCTTTTCTTTTCTTCCATCAAAGCTTCATATTGATTCTTAACAATATAGGCATGCAATGACAAAGCCTCCACAAGATCCTTTCAACCTGTAGTTCCACAAATTATTGCAATAATCCTCAGTAAAGCTTTTTATGAGATCTTTTTTTTTATATATTATAGAAATGGTAGACGACCAAAGTCTACTTGGTTTAATATTTCTAAAAAAATCTTATTTGCCATCATTATCCATCTTAGTACCATAACTTACAACTTCCAATGCTGCAACTCTATTTGCTATCAAATAATCTTTAACTAATGTTTTCATACCTCTTTTACAAAAGTTGATTTGGAAAAAATCACCAGTATCCTTTAATGCCACTTTTCTATCTTTCCAAAAAATAATATCTTATTGCACCATTTCATTGAATTTACTATAATTTTTTTGAAAATAAGAAACATCATCATACCAAATACATCTTTGTACATACCTTTGCTTAAAAGTAATCTTTGAACTTATTATAAAAATATTTTCCTTAAGCCTTGTAAATTTGATTTAAAGATTTTATATCCTATGTATAATTTCTTCAATTTTCACATCTTCTTTCTTTGGTATAATCATTGAAGATTGGACAATATGTACTTTTGATTGTGAAGTAGGTATTTAAATTTTAGGTACTTATACAATTTTTTGAATATCAACCATATCCTTTTTTTTTTTTTTTTTTTTTTTTTTTTTTTTTTTGCAAGCAATCTTATTACATTTTCAACTTCTTTCCATTTTATTGTCAGTCCTTCATCTTCTTTCTTATCTTCAAGAAGAATTTCTAACTTCTCTTTTAATTTTCCATCAACTGCTCAAAGAAACAATTCAATCTTATTTAGTCCTAATGTTATATTTTCCACTTTTGATGATTAAGAATATTGCCTTTCAAACTCTTTTAACAAATTGGTAGCTTACAATTTCTTATGATGATGCTCAATCTATTCCAAAAATGATTTCTTAGTAATATGATCAAAGTTTTTTAAGAAATATTCATTCCCTAATGTTTAAGAGAATGTCTCCTAAGAACTTTCAAATTGTTCTATAATTAATCTCACATATTCTCTTATCTCCAACATCGTGACAAGCTCAAATAATAAAATTATCTTTTTTTTAAAAACATAATTCAATTCTATTTTTTATACATAATATTTTAAAATTTTAAAAATATTCCTTCCATTAAACTAATCAACCTTGTTAACTATTGCTTGTAATACTTTGATTGCTAAAGCCTCCTTGCAATCATTGTCCTATTATTGTTGTATAAATAATATAAATACTTGAAATATATTTATAATACTTGAATCCAAGTATATATCTTGTCTACTAATAGAAAATCCACTTGAAGCTCTACTTAAAGATCTATTTGAAGCGCCACCCAAAGATCCATCAAAAACTCCAAATTCAACTTTCTTATCTTCTTGCACCATCAATTCTAAATAATCACAAATAAAATCCAATACCTTCCATCCAAACATTGTTGTGTTGTGGTTTGGCTACCATATAAAAAAATTGTACATATATATTTAATATACAATTTATTATATAGTTAAGTGAAAGCTATAATAATAGATTTTATTGGTTATAGGATGTAGTTAGGTTGCTAGTTTAGAAGGGATCCATTAGAAGGATTATTATTGAGGTTTATATAATCTTATTTCTTCTTTTTGATAGTGACTTTTGAAGTTGATTTTATATTGATAATAACTTTCATATATCTTAAATCACCTTTGTTAAACATTGGTGATCCTTAAGATCTTATTTACTTCTTTTATGTGGTATTTGGTATTTGATTTAGAACACATATTATGTTAATCTTATAACAAAAAAGATTAGAAAGGGATTTTTAGTGTGAAAGGAGGTAGTTAGCCATCTATGTGGATGAATGGAGATGGATGATAGAAGTCTCTATTCCTATTGGCCAAAAATCATGCCCAATGGACTTCAAGGAGGGTGCCTGAGGATTTATTAGGGATTAGGGTTTTTTTTCGAAAAGAATAGAACATCAAAGGCTAGGATCAGCAAGTTTGGATTTTTGGATATGGTTTTGGTACAAATCTTGCATGATTTGGACTTTTTATGAAAGAGATATAGGCGCTCAAAGTTTGGGTATCAAAATTCTACCTACTGTCACTCTTTTAAGCATAATACGTGCATACAGAGAGTAATAGATGATTGGCGACTAGGGTTGAAAAGAAAACTTTTTTGACTACACTTTTTATACATGGCTTGATAAAATCCAAGCTAAGATGAAGGAGATATTGGGAGTTGAAGTCAGTGCTTGTAAGCTAAGGGCAGTAAGTGACCCTACTTAAGTAGTGGTTACATTTTGAGCTATATCTTAGGCAATTTGATAGATTTTTGGCTCAAAATTTTTAGGAGTGTATATGCTTATGACAAAAGACTATGTGCAAAAATTTTGTAACATTAGGACTTTGAGTTTGTGAGATATAAGGAAAATAGTGCTCAAGTGTCTCTAAGCTAGGGTTTTAAGCACCTGGTTTTGAGATATCGGACAATTGAAAACGAATTTATGGTTGATTCTTTTTTGTGGTGAATCTTAAAAAAATTTCTACACTTTGAAGAAAATTTTATAGAAACTAAATAGTTGGATCAAGAGTTATTGGACTCTAAAGATCAAGAAGAAATAAGTCTTTGCTGGTGAATAAAGTTTTGAAGGGTTTTTGTAGAAATTTGAATCTTTTTTGTACAAACCTACTTGAATATAAGAGGGTTTATCTATATAACTTCTTTTTTGTAATATTATTATATTATTTATCCTTTTTATTAAGAAAAAGTTATTTATTAGAATTTAGCCAATAAATTTTAAATAAACTCTTTACAATCAAGTACCCAATGTATTCCCAGATAGAAGTTCATGCCATCCAATAATGTTCACATTGAATTTATTACTTAGATTATATTACATGTTGTTTTATTTGAAAATGCACTAGGCACCTAACTAAGGAAGGTAAAGTTGTGGTTTACAAGCATATAAAAAATCAAATTATAGAAAATCATCCAAAAATTATACTAATGTTACTCGGCTGCTGTCGTATTATGTATTGTCTTGTTTGAAAATTTGCTGAGCACCTGGCTGTGGATGGTGAGGTTGCAATTTATAAATCTTTAAGAATTCTTAATAAGCTTCATCTATATAAGAAGAATATGATTTGCATTTCAATTTAAGAGTACTCAAGTCAATACAAAGTACTTAAAAATACTCTTCTTAGTAACTTCAACTACATATAAAATCCAATTGTTTTGTTACTTGTCACAATTAAGCAACTTAGATTTCTCTTTGCAAGTCCTAATCTTAATTAATAAATTTTAGTAAGCTATAATTCTTAAACTAACTGTCAACTTAGTATGAAATTTTGTATATAAATGCAAATATAAGTCTTCTATATGCTTAGATAGTTTTAGCCCAATCCAACTAACAAATTGTCAAAAATTAACCAAAAACTGCACTAATGTCACTTAGCTACCAACTTGAAAGTTGATGTAGATATTTCAGCAATAATTTTTCCTTCTCCAATTATTAACTTCAGCTAAAAATTGGTGAGTAGCTTGCCCTTCAAGTCTTCTAACACTATACCTTATTTTACCTTGATTCAACTAATAGATCTTCAGATATTGGAGAAACACTGAACAATCCTAAATTGCCAATTTTTGATATCTCTTTGTACTAAAGATCAAATAAATCCTGATTGCACTAATAGATTGTTATAAATTTTTACTCAATCTTAGCACACTCAATCACCCATATACTACCTAATTTTCAATTATAGATGTTACTTTGATTGTATACAATAGCTAAGAGTAGTGGTCCTAATTTTATTGCATAAAAACTTAATCTCTAATACAAACCTTAACTTTAGATAGCAATTGCTAAGTCTTTCTAAATTATATAAAAATAAGTTTAATCTCTCTAGAATGAACTTAAAGCCAATTTTCCAATCCTAATTGCTGATCTCCAAATGATTTGATATTTTGTCCTTGGTGGCCATTTTATATGGCTAGAAGTCAAATATCAACCATGTTCCATACACAATCGACCCCTAGATATCAATCCAACTTATTTTAAGAATTTTTAAGCTTGATCTTATCCTCAATTTAATCTTAATATCAACTATATTAATTACTTACCTCTTCTATTCTATTTTTATTAACTTATGGTTTTTAAAAGTAACGACAAAGTTTCTATAATCTAAAAGAAAAATTTAATTATTAATTTTTATCTATTAGCTAATAAATAAGAATATAATCTAAGAGGCTTTTATAAATCTTTTTTTAAGTATCTTAAATTTCTATTGAACCAAGATAATTGAATATCAAATAGAAATCATTCTTATTTATATTTTTTACCATATAAATGTATTACAACATGACATCTATTTCCTCTGAACCTACTCATCATTTGATATATGCCAAATGAACCATATATCACAGTTGGCATCACACCATGTCTTTATTTTGTACCAAGTTCTTCTTTATCATATTCATCATCTATTTCAAAATAATTATTTTCTTCAAAATCATTGATATCTTCAACATAATCTTCCACATTTATTTCTCTATCTTGTCTTTTAAAACTCTTTACTCACTTTTCACCAATAGATATTTTCAACCTTGTACCATCCAACTCCCTCAATAAATACATGGCATTGTTATGGACCATTACCACTATATACGGTTTAAACTGATGTTTTGAAAACTTTCGTAAAGTACTATGTTGATTATCTAAATTGCTATCATAAATAAGTATCCAATCACCTTCTTCAATTGCTTTAGGTCTCAATGAATGTCGTTTATGAAATCAAGCCTTATTCTTTAGCTTTACCACTTATAATCTTTTTAATGTTAATTCAACATCTTTTGATCTTTATTCAAGTTACCAAATTCTAATAGCCAACAACTCCTCTCTTGTTCATCCATCTTCCCAAGGTAGCATACTCCAAGATAGCACATGTTCTTCAATTGGCATAATAGATTTTTAACTCATCATGAGTTCTACTAGTATATATCCCATCACCAAACTATATGTTATTTGATCAGTCTATAATATATAAGATAGAAGTTGAGGCCATTCTTTTACTCTTCTATTACAAGTTTTAACTGAGGCTTTTATAATTGGTGGGTATCCACGTTCATTTTTTATATTCCCCTCTAGATTATAAGTAATAGTCAATGATAATTTAATTCCACATATCTTAAAGAATTTACAAGCTTCATGTGCATCTAATTCTTTACAATTTGCAGTGATTTTTTCCACACATCCATAGTGATAAATAACATCTTCAAATAAAAATCTACAAATTCCTTCTGTAGACTTTGTTTTTATTTATTAAATCAAGTGGAAGATAGGACATCTCATCTTTTCCATCATATTTTATTCAAGATAGTATATCTGCTATTAAATTATTTTTTTTTACAACATGTCTAAACTCCAGATTTAATGACTTGATATAAGCAATCCATTTCAACATTGCAATATCCGATGTTGTACAATTAATAATCATCCTAAGTAAAGGCAAATAATCTATTTCAATCACCACTATTGTCCCAATTAAATAATCCTTTTTAGCTTTCATAGCTGAAACAACTCTCCATAATTATCTTTTCATTTGTGAATATATACGTTGGCAAGTAATTAAAACCTTAGTTTCAAATCAAATTGCAAATCTGAGCCCATTTGAATCATTTTGACCTATGGCCCATCCAATAGCAATTGAACTAGTATCCATTGTAAGAATTACTAGTCTATTGCACTTATAATCAATAGTTTTATAGTTTTAAATTGAAATTATCATTTTAAAAACATTATAAGAATTTTTAGAATTTATTTAGAATTTATTCAGAATTTATTTAGAATTTTTAGAACAATTTTGAAGATTTTGGTAAAAATGAGTATTACCACTTTGGGAGCTATTATGAAGAATTGGAGTAAGATTTGAAGGCCATACAAGATTCATAGGCTAATTGGATGTTTTTAAACACCATGGTGAAGTCAAAATTATAAAAAAATGAGTTTTATTAGTAGGAAATAGGAGGACCAGCAGCTAATATAGTCCTTATAGGAAGGGAGGTGCAGAAGTCCCATATGGATTGTGGCACCTTGGATGTAGGTAGGAGGATAAGACTAAGGTCTCGTGGACCCTTTAGGACACCCTTATACACTACTTGTGAGCCTTGGTGAGGTTCGAACTCATGATCTCTTAAATAAATTACCCTTGAGGCAAAAAGTTTTTATTTAATTTTTTTATTATTTATTTTTTATCTTTGGATTATTATAATTTATTCATAACAATTCGGATTTATATGTTTTTTATACCATTAAAAAGATAAAAAAATTATTTGAAAAAAAAATATATTTTTTATTTATTTATTTTATTTTTTATTAGGTGAAAATACAATGACCAAATTGTGATGTAGTTTTGAATTGTGTACTTGCTTGATATCCTATACTTCTCTTGTTTTGTGGTTGTTTTTCTTATTGTATTTATTATTTGTTCCTTCACTTCAAACTACAAATTATAAATAACTTTTAAGTGAGGCCACCTTGTAACTTGGATTGAAGGATAAAAATTTACCCTCACATTTTGATGCGTTTGTCGGAAGGTGGTGCTTCTAATTGTGTGGGTGATTGTAGAGTGAGTTAATGGTGGTTGATCTCTTTTGTGGACTTTATGAGTGAGCATTTCAATCCTATTCTTTATCATTGGTAAGTTTTCTACCTTTTTTAATTATTTTTATAAACAAAGCTTTTATTATCTATTGTTAAAAAAAAAAATAAAAAAAAATAAAATAGGAGGTGATTTGTTCTTGGATTTTTATCAATCAATTTTTATGTAATTGTTATTTGCATTTGAAATTTTATAAGATTGTGTACCTTATTGTTAGCTCTTTAAAAAACTATTATATATTTGATATAGATCAAATTTGAATTTTTGGTGAATTTTTTATTAGAAGAGATTTGACTACCTTGAATGTTTGCACCCAAGAGTGACTTGCTCTCAGATTTTTATAAATTAGTTTTTATGTGTTTGTTAATTGATTTTGAAATTTTGTTAGAATATGTATCTTATTTTTAGCATTCTAAATAATTTTTTCATATTTTATTTCGATTGAAAATTTTTATTTTTTTTTAAATTTTTGATTAGAAGAGGGTTCATCATTTTAGGAGTTTATTCCCAAGAGTGATTTGCTCTCTGGTTTTCATCAATTAGTTTTATTTTATTTTTTATTGTATTTTTTATATTATAGTAGATAAGTTCCAAATAACTTTTTTATGAAGAAATTAAAAAAAAAAGAGGTCGGGCTCCCTACCTTCCTAGTATGAAATTTTTTTATATATTATTGTTGGTTAGGATCACTCCTACACAGGGTCGTACTGTATATTAAGTAAAATTAGAAAAAATATTATTTGAGGTGATACTCAACCGATAATTCTCTCTTTACTTGCTTTTGTTTTGTTTCTCTTTCCTATTGGAAGGTATTTTAAGTGAGTTGTAAGTGGACGTCAAAAATACTTTTTAAATTAATTTTTTTAGAAATTTGTATGTTAAAATTATGAGTCTAGGTGAATATTATGTCTATAATAGTGCTAGATGTATCATTCTACTAGATCTAGGCAACCTAAATTAATTCTATCTATAGAAAATTTAAAAAAATCTTTAAAAATTTCACTCTAAAATTTAGAAGAATTGAGGTCCAAAGGTTGGACAACCAAGACATACCTACAACGTCACAAGATATATTTGTACTCAATCCATTGGAACTAAATCCTAACCAAGTAGTAGAAGAAGATAGAATAGACTTAAAATCCTTTAATCTTATTAGAAAAGTAAATCAAGAAGAAAAAGAGTCAAGATCTAATTTTCCTTCAATGGATTGTGATAGAGAAGACTCTTCCAATCCTATAACCATAAATCCTTTAGTCTAGCCAAGGGGTTTATCCATTGTAATTCTAGAGAGATTGCAAGTAGCTTCCATGTCTTATAAACTCCCAATCTTTAAAGAAACTAGAGATGACAACTCAATAGTACATGTGGAGAGATTCATGGAACTTCTCACAACATATTTCATAATCAATCCTAGATATTATCTTATTTAATTTTTAAGCACATTAAAAGATGGAGCTTATGAATGATATAGAAACTATTCTCCTCTAAAACTTTAAAAATTGGGACATGCTCATGAGAATATTTCTAGAGAAGTTTAGACCAGAAGTGGGGCAAAGTAATGTCTTCATAGCCCTTTTTTTCTTAAGACAAGGAAAAGAGGAGGAGATTGATAAATATATTTAGCGATTTAAATTAGTAGTAAATCGATTTGTAGAAATTCTTCTCATAGACAACACTCTTATCCACTTTTTTATCCAAGGATTCAACAAAGAAGGTACAATTAGAGAAATCTTCAAAAAAAGGTCAAAAAACTTAGAGGATGCCAAAAGAATAGCATGGATAATTGAAGACATTGATAAACAACAAGAAATGATGTAGAGGAAGGAAGACCATAGAATTCTAAGTTTTATATTAATTTATGTTCAAAATATGGATAAATCTCGAAAATATCCTTATGAAATTATGGAAAATCAATTCCAATCTATAACCATTATCCTACAATGTTAGAGGTTAGATTACTATCTAGCCTTTGAGAATTGACATATCCAAAGGATAAAAATAAGTAAAAGGAAGAATTTAAAAATAAAATCTTTCAAAGCCAAAAGAAATTCCAAAATGAGCTGGCACAATAAATAAAAATCATACAAGAAAAAATGACCTTGTTAATCAAGGGCCAAAATTCAAACCAAATCCCACCTCGTGTTAAGGACATACTTATCAGAACCTTCTAGAACATTCTAGAAAGTTCTTAGAACTCTCTAGAACCTTCTAGAACCTTCTAGCATCTTCCTAGTTGATAGAAGTTGCTTGAAAAGCTTCCTAGTTGGTGGAAGTTGCTTGAGAAGCTCCCTAGTTGGTGGAAGCTGCTTGAAAAGCTTCCTAGATAGGAGTATATATTGGAGTCAAGGTTGAAGAGTTCTTTAGTCTTGACAGCACATCTCTTGGAGCTCTAGCTCACCTATCTGATGTTGTTTTTGTACTCATCTGATTAATCTAGTTCTTGCCAATTCTTCTTGAATTTCTTGTTTAGACTTCTAGTCTAAATTCTGTGTCCATGGCAGTTTGTCGAGACTACTCTTATCTTAGATATCAGAGCTAGTTCCTTCTTATTGGAGTGTGGATTATTCCTCTTCTTGAAGGTACACTAGTATTTTAGAGGTTGCAGATTATCCTCCTCTAAACTGATATCTTTTCCGTTATAACATTGGAGTCTTATTTTTCTTGGAGAGAGTGGATTATCCCTCTTCTTGAAGACATTATAATATTTTTTGTTATAATATTGAAATCTTAAGGCATTTTAGAAGTTGTAGAATATTCTTTTTTAAACCAATATTTTTTCCTTGTAGAAACAATTACTTTCTTTTTCTTAGAATGGCTGGAGGTCAAGACATTAATATGATTGAAATTTTAGAGTCCAAGTTGGACGCCATTATAAATGCTCTTGCCACGTTATTTTAGAGAACTACAGTGTTTGAAGGAATCTTTGCAAGACTTCATAACAATAGAACATCCGGAATAGCACAATCTGAGCTTTGTTAGCCTCAAGCTTTTGCACCAGAAGAAGTAGCTTTACTTGTGGTTGAATGAGAACCATTGTTTTCACAATGAAAAGAACCTCGAATTAGCCTTCCAGACAAGTTCGATGGTACACACTTCAAGTTTTGAGATTTCGTCAATCAAATCAAATTGATAACAGCTCTACAACCCAAACATTATCCGACGGAGGAATCACGCGTTGGATTGGTTGGAACTTTGCTTACGGGACAAGCTCTATCGTGGTTTGTTCCTTTGTTTGAAAAAAGATCACCAATTTTGAACAACTTTGAGACTTTTTTGGAGGTATTTGCAGAAGCATTTGGCAAGCATGACAAGGCTCGATGGACTACAACAAAAATTCAGTTGCTATGACAAGGGACTCGCTTTGCATCAATCTATGTATCGAATTTCAAGCAATTAGTATGCGACATCAACTGGGACAAAGAAGCATTGATGAGTCAATTCTATTAGGGTCTAAGGGATGATGTGAAGGATTTGTTGTTATCACTTCCTGATCCACGAATGCTCAATGAAGCTATTAGTCAAGATGTGAAGTGCTATAACCGCCTATTTCAGCATCGCCAAGACCAACGCTCCAAACAATATACAAGTCGTTACGGCACAATTATATCAACAAGTAGCCTAAATTCACAATCGGAGGCAGAGGACATACAGATTGATGCAGTACGTGTCAAATTCCTTACTCCAGAAGAAAAGAAGCAGTGTAGGGAGGAAGGTTTGTATTTGTATTGTGATGGAGAAGGCCATAGAGTTAGAAGCTATCCTAAGAAGCAAAATAGACGCAGTATCAAGACTAGAGGTGTATTTGTTCAGGAAAACAAGGATGCCGAGCCACAATAGGAACTGTGCAGCTAGACAAATCAATACCAAGTTCCTCTCTTTCTATTCAACCTACTCGTTGTTTTACAATTCTTTTTTCTTTTGGCCCTTAAAAACTAAAAACCTTAGCCTTATTACATTCAGAAGCATCTGCTTATTTTTTAGATCAAGAATTTGCTAAGCATTACAAAATTCCCCTAGTACAGAAATTCAAGCCTGTTCACGTAGAAGTAATAGATGGACGACTTTTATTATCTAGTAGTATCATCCATAAATCAGAACCTATAGAGGTGACGTTTAAAGACCATAGTAGTTATATTATTTTCAACAGTATTAGCACCCCGTCAAATCTGTTATTTTTGGTCTTTCTTAGTTGGAAAAATATAATCCATTCATAGATTGGAGGCTGCGGAGGATAACATTTTTCATAGAATAATCTTAAAATAAGCCTGGAAGAAGATCCCAAACCAAAAAGTCCTTGTTTATTGGAGCAAGAATGTTTATAAGATCATGCAAGGAAGACACACCATTGGTCATATATTTGACTTCAACTAGTGGAGAGCAGATTTCAACAGCAGGTATATCGGAACAATACAAGGATTTTCAAAACGTGTTCCAAAAGAAGAATGTTGACATGCTATTAGAGCACCGACTATATGATTGTGTCATAGAATTACAAAAAGAAGCACAATCATCTTTTGGCCCAATCTACAACCTATTGCAGACAGAGTTGGTTGAATTGCGGAAATACATTGACGAGAATCTAGCCAACAACTTCATTTGTCATTCAAAGTTGCCAACTGGGGCACCAATCTTATTTGTGAAGAAGAAAGATGGCTCACTATAGATATACGTGGACTATCGAGGTCTCAACAAGGTGACAAAGAAGAATCGCTATCCATTATCTTTGATCTCTAGTCTTTTGGAACAACTTAGACGTGCAAAGATCTTTATAAAGATTGATCTAAGGAGAGCTTACAACCTTGTGCCAATCAAAGAAGGAGATGAATGGAAGACAATTTTTCGTACAAGGTATGGCCATTTTGAGTATAATGTCATACCATTTGGTCTTACCAATGCTCCGGTGGTCTTTCAACACATGATGAATGATATTTTTTGAGAGCATCTAGATGATTTCGTTGTCATTTATTTAGATGATATCTTGATATTTTCCAAGAACAAAGAAGAGCATGAGAAGCACATTCATTTGATACTCAAAAAACTATGCGAGCGAGGACTCTACGCCAAGTTGGAGAAGTGCTTATTTCACCAAACTGAGATGGAGTTTTTAGGGTTTATTGCGACTACAGAAGGCTTGAAGATAGATCCCAAGAAGGTGGAAGTAATTGTGTCATGGGAAGTTTTGAAGACGGTTAGAGATGTACACTGTTTTCTTGGCTTTGCTAACTTCTACCGGATCTTCATCAAGAATTACTCTTAAATTGCTGCTCTACTCACTCGATTGACATGTAAAGATAAGCTTAAATGGGGATCTCTAGTGGAAAAAGCATTTCAAAATCTTAAGATGGCGTTTACTACGGCTCTGTCTTGATATTTAACGACTTCTGAAAACTTTATTTGGAAGCCGTGCTTGGATTTCTTTAGGAGCCACGTACAACTGCAAAATAGGCATTGATGTAAAACTTTATTAAATTACATGGACACACGAAACTGGAAGTTTTTGCCGGTTGAATCCTTCTGAAATCCGTGATAAAAACTCCTTCTATAAAGTAAAGTGCTTTAAAGTGGCGTCGCTTCTACCGA
The DNA here is from genome assembly GCA_036785485.1 of Physcomitrellopsis africana. Classification (NCBI taxonomy): domain Eukaryota; kingdom Viridiplantae; phylum Streptophyta; class Bryopsida; order Funariales; family Funariaceae; genus Physcomitrellopsis; species Physcomitrellopsis africana. The sequence goes on from JAWRVF010000910.1 coordinate 16,008, forward strand.
AGAATTTGCTGGCGTCGATGATAAATATCGTGGATACTTAAAATTTTGGAGTATTTCATGTTGGCTGGGTTCTAATCATTGTAATATCAATACCGATGGAGTACTCAATGCTATCTGGTTTTGACTTCATTGTGCTATCGGCGCGAAAAGGAAGCGAGCTTTCAAAATCACATTCTTGAAAGTCGTATATTCGTTGAAGGTTGGAAGCGGTAAACAATGTATATTCATTAAACCCAGAGGAATTCAAGATTTGTGCTACTATTGTGCCAATTGATGTCGACTTCCTCAACCAAGTACGTGCCGCAACCATTGAAGATTCAATAGCCCTTGATATCAAGCAGCGTATCAATGATGACAAGTTCAAGGTCGAAGAAGATCTTTTATATTTTGAGGAGCGGTTGTATATTTCAGAAGGGCCAGCACAACTTCAAGTCCTTCAATTTCATCATGACTTTCCAACTATAGGATATTTTGGATTCAACAAGACCTTGGAATTCATTTCTTGAGATTTTTGGTGGCCCCAAATGTGAAAGGATGTGAAAGATTTTGTCATCTCTTGTGATATTTGTTCAAGATCTAAGAACCCTCGGCATCGCCCTTATGGACTTCTATAGCCATTGTTTATTTCACGTCGTCCATGGTCTTCAATTTCCATGGACTTTATTACGGACTTGATGCCATTGAATTCATTTGACAGCATCTTTGTTCTGGTGGATCGGCTTACAAAGATGGGACATTTTATTCCTTGTAAGAAGACATCGTCAAGCGAAGACACAACGAGGCTCTTCTTTGATAATGTGTATTGATATCATAGTCTACCAGATGATATTGTGTCGGATTGAGGAATCTAATTTGTATCAAAGTTTTAGAGATCTTTTTTTTAGATATTGAAGATAGACATCAAGCTTTCTTTGGCATTCCATCCTCAAATTGACAGCCAAATGGAACATGTGAATCAAGTTTTAGAATAGTATTTACGATGCAGTATCAACTATCAACAAGATGATTGGATTGCATATCTATCGCTAGCCGAGTTTGCATATAACAACACCCTTCATGGATCGACTCAAAAAACACCATTCTTTTCCAACTATGGGTACCATCCAAAGCTTGATCTATTGAATCCATCGACAAATATACTTGTCGGCCAGTTAATTTGATCACCTTATCGGAGCACCAAAGCGGCATTGAAACTGATTCTCAAATTGCGCAAAAATCTTACAAAGCATCCGCGGATAAATTTTGAAATCAGGCACCTAATTTCAAAATTGGAAATAAAATATAGCTCCTTCGATGGAATATCAAGACTAAGCGGCTATATGATAAGTTGGACTACTGGAGATTGGGACCATTTATTATCCAGAAGCAGATGAATCCTGTGGCATATCACATAGAGTTACCAGCTGCTATGAAGGTACACCTTGTCTTTTATGTTTCTCTATTAGAGCCTTATTGAGAATTATCTTTTTCTGGAAGAGTGCAATGTGCGCCACCTAGAATAGAAATTGAAAACCACAAAGAATATGAGGTGGAAAAGATACTAGATTCACGGCGAAAATGGAATAAATTAGAGTACTCGGTACATTAGAGCGGCTATGATATTAATGAACAAACATGGGAACCAACCAAAAATCTCGCCAATGCGTTACAAAAAGTACAGGAATTCTATCGACGATATCCTAATAAATTAAAAATTAGCCATTGATAAAGCATGAAGATGAAGCCTTCTTTGGAGAAATGAATAGAAAAAGGATCCAGATCTTATCAAAACATAACTTGTTATATTTTGTAGTATCAAGATATTTAATCTCAAGGTGTATTTAGATATGGCTAGTGGGAATGAGGATATTGCACTAGTGATGCCATCACAACCAAGTAGCTCACAACGTCGATTTTGAGATGAAGAATTAGAAGAACCAAGAAGATGTCAAAGAATACCAAATAGTAGGTCACTCGTGATTGTCTTTGAAATTAAACCAGTTCATGAAGATAGTGGCAAAACAATATTTTCAGGCCGCTTTCATAATGAAGACACAGAAGTTCAGGTATGGTCTCAAGTGGAAGATGTTGGATATTACTGGTGGCTACAAGGACCCATGAATCATCTACCTCGTGAACGACAACTCGAGTATATTGTAAAGACTATGCACCAAATCTTTGATTTTTTACGTTTGTGAGTATATATATCAAATGGCTTCTTAGAGACTTCAAAGCTAGAGGAGGAGGTGATGTCAAGGACATACATATCAAAACTTTTTAGAATATTTTAGAAGGTTTTTAAAACTCTCTAGAACCTTCCAGAGCCTTCTAGCATCTTCTTAATTTATAGAAGTTACTTAAGAAGCTTCTTAGTTGGTGGAAGTTGCTTCAGAAGCTCCCTAGTTGGTGGAAGCTACTTGAGAAGCTTCTTAGTTGGTGGAAGTTGCTTGAGAAGCTCCTTAGTTGGTAGAAGCTACTTGAGAAGCTTCCTAGATAGGAGTTTATATTGGAGTCTAGGCTGAAGAGTTCTTCAGTCTCGACAACACATCTCTTACAGCTCTAGCTCACCTATCTGATGTTGTTTTTGTACTCATCTGATTAATCTAGTTCTTGCCAGTTCTTCTTGAACTTCTTGTTTAGACTTTCAGTCTATATTTTGTGTCCATGACATCTTCCATAGAATCTGGTAGACATACTTTAGGGTTGTGGTATACTCAATGCAATCAATCGGAGCACACTAGTCAGTTTTGTTCAAATCCAAAAAAATTACCAACATAATCTTGGAAAGCAACCATCTTACATTGCCCCTCATAGAAACCAAGACAATGTAAAGTCTTGTTTTCATCCACAAAGCTATGATTATCATAATGAAGGTTTTAAAAACCAACCAAGACCAAGGTATGAAGTATATCATCTTTGTAGCAAAAGACACCCATTTGGTAATTGTTGGATAGAAAATAAAATTATTTGTGGAAATTGTGAGAGAAACCACCCTACAAATATATATAGGCAAATTGATAAGGTAGTTCTATTAAATTTTCTACAAGCAAATTATCATCAACAATCTGAAGATTATTTGAGGAGGGCAAGAAATCAAAATTTTGAAAATACCTTAAAACCTCCAAATCTATTTTATAACCATAGCAATAATCATCAAAACCAACATCCTTCCTCGGGTTTAAATACTAATCAAAGATTCATTCTTCCACATGGTAGTCACCTTCAACATGGCCAACAATATGAGGGTCAAGGCTCTGAAGATATAAGATTTGTGAACCAAATCAATAGTGGAATGATTCGGGAACAAGCTTCTACCTCTTTTGTGATAATTCAGCTTGTACTTCCTGAGTCAAATTTGATTATGCATGAATTACTCCAATCTAAGGTACAAATACCACCTATGATGCCAACCTTGGCAGTTATGACAAGGTCTAGGTACTCTAATCTTCCTCCTCCTACTTTAATTGATAGAGAGAATAGTTCAGAAGATTTTCTTTATTTTTTAGATTTAAATGAAGCCACAAGGGAGGCAATGGCAAATGTTTGAGATTCTAAGGAATTACCTCAAGTCCTTGAATCCAGCTTGATAGATTGCTAGGGATCTTAAAAAAAAATATTGAGACAAAAAAATCTTCTTCTAAGGAAGAATGGAAAGGACCTAACATTTCCAACTTTAAATTTAATCCTTTAATTTGATTTAAATGCAAAGATCAAGTTAAATCATATGATTTATGGGAGGATTTAAAAAAAATTAAGGTAGATATCACAATTACTTAATTATTAGAGGTTTCTCCTCTAATAAAAAAGAGCTTTAAAATAAGTCTTTTTATTAAAAGATAACAACAATCTAAAGCAAAAATCCCAATTTATGTTAGAACAATTCAAGTAGTACAAGAGATGAAGGCAATTGAGCTAGAAGTGTCTATAGTAGATAAGATTATACCATATATGATTGTAGATGGGAGTAATGGTTTGAATATTATGCCAATGAGAACTATGGAGAAATTAAGACTTAATATCATTGGTCCTTCTCCATTTGTGATTATTATGGCTAATCAAAGCCAATATACACCTTTGGAATAAATTAGTGGTTGTAAGATGACAACGGGAGGTAAAGAATATTCTTTCACTTTTCATGTGATTCATATGTATCCTAATAAAAATTCATATCTATTACTTCTAGATAGATCTTGATTAAGGACAAGTAACGTAAAAATTGATTGAGGAGGTAAGAAGCTCCATATCATCTATGTGCCACCAGAAAACCTAACTAAAATCCTTATTCAATCTTAAGGATTGTTTTTAGTCTAAACCTCATCTCATTCTTCAGAAGATGAGATTTTGAATGTCTAACCACAGAAGGAGTTCAAAAAAAAGATTAGATTTGGTGATTTAATAGCAAGTAAGGGAATTCATTCAAATATGGTTCAATCAACTCTATTAGGATGTATGGGACTTGGACTATATAATTGGAAAGATGATAGAAAGTTCATTTAGTGGTTGAAAAAATATCCTACTTTAAGTAGAGATGATGTTGTAAGTATTAACTTTATAGATGGTTTTGCCTATAGACTAAACCATGAAAAAAAAAAGAATTTAGCAATCCTAGTAGATAACATAAATTATGAAGATGCCTTTAGAATGAACTTTGATGGCACTCAAATTCATGCATTAGATGAATTAATAGAAGAAGGCAATCTTATTCCACCTTTACAATATAAATAAACTTCCAGTGGTCTTACGGCTAGAAATGACCTCCAAATGAGCTTATCTCTGCAAATGTCTTTATCTTTAGTTCTATTTGAAAAATAAAAAATTGAATATATTGAAAAATATTATTCCAATTCTACTAGTGGAATAAAGCATTTAGTGATAGAAACCAAGTATCTTATAAAGTGAATTGAGACAAAAGTAGTTAAAACCAATAATGCTAAGTAAGTAGTCAAGTTCCTTTATAAAGAGATTACCACTAGGTTTGGATGTTCAAAAATCCTAATTTTTGATAGGGGCAAGCAATTTTTAAATGAAGTGATAGAAGACTTGACTTCATGGTTTAAAATTGATCATAGGAAGACTATTATTTATCATCCTCAAACCAATAGATATACAAAGAAGGTGAATCAAACTTTGGTTAATATCCTTAGAAAAACCATAACAATTTTTAAACGGGATTGGGATATCAAGCTTTCTGCAACTTTATGGGCTATAAGACCACATTTAAGATGGGAATATCTAGAAGGTTTAGATGAGGCTAGAAGATAGAGTGCTCAACACAAAGAGGCTATACAAAGAAGAAGAAAAATTGCCTTTGACAAATGACACAAGATCAAAACTCTTAGGACTAGCATGTTGGTCTTTTTATAAGATGCTAAGAGATTAGATTTTTCAGGAAAATTTGATGCCTTATAGTTGGGCCCTTATGTAGTTAAAGAAGTCTTTTCAAACAATTTAGTTTGCTTGCAAATACTAAACAAAGAAGATTTTCCTACTATAATTTTTGGAAATAGATGTAAAAAATATAGAATGTAATTTATATCATACATCAAAAAAAAAAAAAAAAAAAAATAGACTGTTAAAACTTATGATTTTATCTCTCATAAACATCCAAAAGGAGTTGTAGTGTTGGTTGTAAGAGAGGTTGTTATTGAAGCATCTTGGTATTGTATTACATGCTGTCTTGTTTGGAAATGCACTGGGCACCTGGCTATGGAGGGTGAAATTGTTGTTCACATAAATATCTAAGAATCCTTAATAGGTTTTGTCCATATAAGAAGAATATGATTTGAATAACAATATGAGAGTGCTTAAGTCAATACAAAGTGCTTAAAAATACTTTTTTCAATAACTTTATCTACATATAAATCACAATTGTTTTATTACTTGTTACAATCAAGCAACTAGGATTTTTCTTGCAAATCTTAACCCTAGTGTATAAAATTTAGTAAGCTATAAATCTTAATCTAAATATTAATTCAATGTGAAGTTTTATAAACAAATATAAATATAAGTCTTCTATATGCTTAGAAAGTTTTAATCTAATCCAACTTACAAATTATTGAAAATTCACCAAAAACCACACTGATATCGCTTAGCCGCCAACTTAGAAGTTAATATAGATATCCCAGCAGCAATTTCTCCTTCTCTATTTGTTAAATTCAGCCAAAAATTGGTGGGTAGCTTGTCCTTCAAGTCTCCTAATACTATGCCAAATTTCACCATGATTCAACTAATAGATCTTTAGATATCAAAGAAATCCTAAACAACCCTAAATTGCCAATTTTTGGTACCTCTTCATATTAAAGATCATGTAAATTCTAAATTCACCATTAGATCATCACAAATATTTATTCAGCCTTAGCACACTCAATCATCCACACATTGTCAAATTTTCAACTGTAGATATCATTTAAATTGCATACAATAGCTGAAAGAATTAATCCCAACTTTATTATATAAAAACTTAACCTCCAATACAAACCTTGACTTTACATGGCAATTGATAAGTCCTCTCAAATCCTATAGAAACCAACCTAATGTCTTTAAAACAAGCTTGAAGCTAACTCTCTAATCCTAGTTTGCCGATCTCTAAATGATCCAACTTCCTGCCATTAATAATTAGATTATCAGATATCACTTAAATTGCACACATAACATGAGAAGATTTTGGTATCAACCTTCTAAGGTCTATATATCCATTGAATGTTGAAGTTGATCTTTTCCTGCATGAACACTAGCTCATTAGGATAGCTCATTTTTTCAACTGGATTTGAACTTGATGTCATGTTGTAAAGCATGAATAGTGAAAAGCATGAATAGGAATAAATTTTATTTAATACTTAATTATCTTGGTTCAATAGGAACTTAAGATACTTCAAATAGGTTTATGAAAGCTTTTTAGATTATTTTCATATTTTAATAGCTAATAGATAAAAGTTAATTACTAAATTTTCCTTCTAGGTTGTACAAACTCTATTATTGCTTTTAAAAAGCTATAAGTCAATAAAAATAGGATAGAAAAAATAAATAGTTAATATGGTTGATACTAGAATTAAGTTGAAGATAGGATTAAGCTTAAAAATCCTTAGAATAAGTTGGATTGATACTTGGGGGTCAACTTTGTATGAAATAGGGTCAAAATCAAACCTCTAGCCACAAAAATGGCTACTAGATGGTGGCCATGTGTGAGTCATCAAATTGACTCATAAGTTGTTTTAGGATAAAAGAATGTATTTAGAATGCCAAAATTACAATTGTAAAGTAAAGATGTTTTTAGATGATACTAAATGAAGGAAAATAGTATTAGTGAGAAATAAATAGGATCTTAATATGTCTTGGAAGTAATTATCTTAGTTAATTTAGTATTTTTTTTAATTATAAAAATTAGCATTTAATAATTGAGACCAATGTCTACATTGGCCTTTTATTTTTATGTACTACTTATTAAAAATATATAAATGTTATTTAATAGATAGAAGAAGCATGAAAAAGAAATATCATGTCTTTTTAATTATTTATGTAGAAAATAGGATTTTTAGTAGATTTAAATTGATTTTATTATTATAAAAAATAATCAAAGTAGAATAAAAAAGTTATTCTACTTTGTATATTGAAATTATCATTTTAAAAACATTATAAGAATTTTTAGAACTTATTTAGAATTTATTTAGAATTTATTTAGAATTTTTAAAGAATTTTTAGAACAATTTTGAAGATTTTGGTAAAAATGAGTATTACCACTTTGGGAGCTATTATGAAGAATTGGAATAAGATTTGAAGGCCATACAAGGTTCACAGGCTAATTGGGTATTTTTGAACACCATGGTGAAGTCAAAATTATAAAAAAATGAATTTTATTAGTAGGAAATAGGAGGACCAGCAGCTAATATAGTCCTTATAGGAAGGGAGGTGCACAAGTCCCATATGGATTATGGCACCTTGGATGTAGGTAGGAAGATAAGACTAAGGTCTTGTGGCCCCTTTAGGACACCTTTATACACTACTTGTGAGCCTTGGTGAGGTTCGAACTCATGATCTCTTAAATAAATTACCCTTGAGGTAAAAAGTTTTTATTTAATTTTTTTATTATTTATTTTTTATCTTTGGATTATTATAATTTATTCATAACAATTCGAATTTACATATTTTTTATACCATTAAAAAGATAAAAAAAATTATTTAAATAAAAAATAATTTTTATTTTTATTTTTATTTTTTTATTAGGTGAAAATACAATGACCAAACTGTGATGTAGTTTTGAATTGTGTACTTGCTTGATATCCTATACTTCTCTTGTTTTGTGGTTGTTTTTTTTGTTGTATTTATTATTTTCTCCTTTACTTCACACCACCAATGACAAGTAACTCTTAAGTGAGGCCACTTTGTAATTTGAATTAAACAATAAAATATTACTTTTATATTTTTTTCTCATTTAAATCTATAATCCTTACATAATAATTTATACAATGGATTTGTTATGTAAGTATAGTGAAGAATCCAAATATGGTAAAATATACATGCATCTAAAAACCTTCATACCTCTATTACAAAATTGCAATCTTCTTTTATTCTTTCAATTGCATCAACCTTGATTGGATCTGGTTTCCTTCCATAAAATACACATAAATGTCTAACAATTATAATTTTTTGTATTCCAAATATAGATTTCATATTTGATAATGTAAATTGAACTTCTTCAAGCTGAGTCAATATCTTTTCACAATCTTATATATAATCAATAATATACTTGCAACATCCTCTTTTATCTAAAGTTTCATCCTTGTCGTCTTCCTTGCACATTTTTATAGGAAAATCATTTAGAAAAAATATAGTCTTTTTGGAAATAAAATCTCTCAATTCCTTGTTCATCTCGTTCATCATATGTGCTATTGAATTAATAGCACCTTAAGGAAGAGTACACATTCTAACTAGTCCAAGCAGTGTTCTCATCATTGTCATATATCTACTCTCCATTGCAAGTTGAAATTGGTCATAGCTTCAATACAAATCTTTTATTGAATAAATTGCCCTTTCTGCAAATATTTCAGCAAATTCATCCACTATTGGTCCAATTCCTATATTTTTGATAGTCACTATATTTACTGATTGCATATCTTGAATAAATTATAATGATCCATTTTTCTTAGGCACTGTGAACCATTGATTAAAATATGGTGCAAAAAAAGGCTCCAAAATCTTTATCTTTATCTTTTCTTTCAATAATTTGACCAAACTTAGCAAATGTATCCTTGGTATTAGAATTGGCCTCAAATTCTAAGGCACATGCGGTATAGTGAAAATAACCATTGGAATTGTAATATTTTGATCCACACACCTAATTTCATGAGATTTAAAAATAAATAATTTACCTTGTTTTGTTAACATCTCTTTAAAGTACTCAATTTTCTCTAGCAACAAAGAACCATCAAAATCAATCTTTAATTCTTCAAAAGTCTCTTTAGTAAACTTGTATCTAATATTCCTTGGATCCCTTAAGTTCTTTTCTCTTGATGCTTTTTTTATATGTTCTTTAGAATCTTCTTACAAAGTTCTAATAACACGTTTCACCTTCTTATTTATTGTCTTATATTTTGTTTCAACCATAATCTTTGGTGCTTGAAAAGATTCAAGTATAGAATAAATTTCTCTTAAATGAATTTGTACAACCTTATCATCATTTCCTATTCCAATTGATGTAATCATTTCCAAAAAATCTTCCAATCTATTTTCTTCATAAACACTAGAAATCTTTTCATCATTCTCTAATGTTTCCAATTCATATAATTCTTTTTCAATATTACATAGTCTTTTTTTTTTTCTTTTTTTTTTTTTTTTAAATCTATAATTTTTTTATACATAATACTTTTATTTTTAAAAATATCAATAAAACTTATATTAAAGGCACTTACATCTTCTTCTATACCTCCATAATCCTATTTTATAGTGGTACTTTTTAAAAATCCATAAATTCTTCAACAACCTTTGATAATGGATTCTCTCAATTTGTCTCAATTCCATTTATGATTTAGAAGCACAATCAAAAATTATACTACCCTTCTTCCATCTTAACTATAAATGAGTACATAAGCTAAATCATCATCAAGCACTTTTATTTCCATCCGAGTTGCAATAATATATGGTTGTCTTAAAATAAGAGGATATAATATTGCATCTTGAACAAAGAAATTTTTCTCCATTGCAACATCACCAATCCGAATTTTCATATAAGGGCATGTATCATACAATTCTCCTTGTATATTATTAGCTACTCATATTATCCATTCATGCTCCATATCAATTGGCTACCTTTGTTTCATGTAAAGGTCTTTAGGCATAAGATTTATTTTCAAACTATAATCAATCAAAGCAACAACAAGCTCATCTATATCTCCAATCTTCACTAATGCTTCTATAGTCACTCTAGCTCAATACTTTTGAATATAATGACTCAAAATCTTTTTCTCCTTATCACTTTGATTATCAAAATGTGTTCTTTGATTATGACTTCTTCCTCCACTTGTTGATTGTTTGCAACAATTATCAATTTTATTTTATTCATCCTTACATATATAAACATCAATAACATGATTTAATCTAGCTTCATCCATTAATTGCCTCTTATGCTTAATACTATCAATAATGACATTATGGAATTCCTTCTTTAGAATTTCCAAAATTTCCTTCAATGTAAACTCAACTTTGGCATTGAGCACACATTCTTCAAGCACCTCCTTTAAATCTATTACTGCTTCAATATCAAAGAGCAGTTTGTAAGTCTTCTCTTGAAGCCTTACAAGTTTGATTTAAAGATCCTGTATTTTTTATATAATATCTTCAATTCCTACATCTTCTTTTTTTGATGTAGTCGTTGAAGGTTGGACAATAGGAATTGTTGATTATAAAGTAGGTACTTGAATTTTAGATACTTACATAACTCTTTGAATACCAATCCTATCTTTTCTCTTTTTCCTTTTTGTAAGCAATTCCATCCTATCTTCAACTTCTTTCCATTTTGTTGTCAACCCTTCATCATCTTCTTTATCTTCAAGAAGAATTTCTAACCTTTTTTGTAATTCTCCATGAGCTGCTTGAAGAAATAATTCAACCTTATTTGGTCCCAATGTTATCTTTTCCACTTTTGATAACCAAGAATACTACCTCTCAAATTCTTTTAATAATTCGATAGCTTATAATTTCTTATTAAAATACTCAATCTATTCCAAAAATAATTTCTTAGTAACTTGATCAGAGTCTTCTAAGAAATACTCATCTCTCAATGCATGAAAGAATGTCTCCCAAGAACTTCCAGCTTGTTCTATAATTGATTTCACATATTTTTTTATTTTCAATATTGTAGCAAGTTCAAATAATAAAATCATATCCTTTTCAAAAACTTGATTCAATTCTATTTCTTGCACATAATATCTTAAATATTTAGAAATATCCCTTCCATTAAATTGATCAACCTTATTAACCACTGCTTGCAATGCTTTGATTGCTAAAGCTTCTTTGCAATCATTGCCCTATTGTTGTTGCATAAAAAATATAAATGCTTAGAACATATTTGTAGTATTTGGATTCAGATATATATCTTGTCTATCAAAAGAAAATCCACTTGAAGCTCTACTTAAAGATCCACTTGAAGCTCTACTTAAAGATCCACTTGAAGTGCCATCCAAAGCTCTATCAAAAACTCCAAATTCAACCTTCTTGCTTTCTTGCGCCATCAATTCTAAATAACAATAAATAAAATCCAACACCTTCTATCTCAAAATTTTATATTGGATTCACTAATTATGTTGTTTAAGTGTTGTCTTGTTTGAAAATGTGTCAGGCACTTTGCTTTGGAGGGTGGGGTTGCAAATTACAAATCTTCAAGAACCTTTAATAAGCTTCATCCATACAAGAAGAATATGATTTGAATTTCAAATTAAGAGTGCTCAAGTCAATACAAAGTGTTTAAAAACACTCTTCTTGGTAACTTCAACTACATATAAAATCCAATTGTTTTGTTACTTGTCACAATTAAATAACTTAGATTTCTCTTTGTAAGTCCTAATCTTAATTAGTGAACTTCAGTAAGCTATAACTCTTAAACTAATTATCAACTTGATGTGAAATTTTGTATATAAATGCAAATATAAGTTTTCTATATGCTTAGAAAGTTTTAGTCTAATCCAATGTATAAATTGTCAAAAATTAACCAAAAACTTCACTAATGTCACTCAGCTGCCAACTTAAAAGTTGATGTAGATATCTCAGTAGCAATTTCTCCTTCTCTAATTATTAACTTCAGCTAAAAATTGGTGCATAGCTTGCTCTTCAAGTCTTCTAACAGTATGCAAAATTTCACCTTGATTCAACTAATAGATCTTTAGATATTGCAGTTGCACTAAGCAATCCTAAACCACCAATTTTTGGTACCTCTTTGTACTAAAGATCAAATAAATCTTGATTGCACTATTAGATTGTTACAAATTTTTATTTAATTTTAGTACACTCAACCACCTATATACTATCTAATTTTTAATTATAGATGTCACTTTGATTATATACAATAGCAAAGAATGCTAGTCCTAACTTTATTACATAAAAACTTAATCCCTAATATAAATTTTAACTTTAAATAGTAATTACTAAGTCTTCTCAAATTCTACAAAAATAAGTCTAATCTTTTTAGAATGAGCTGAAAGCTAGCTCTCCAATTCTAATTGCCAATTTCCAAATGATCCGATACCTTGCCCTTGGTGGCCATTTTTGTGGCTAGAGGTTGGATTTCAACCTTGTCCCATATACGATCAATCCTCGGATATCATTTTAATTTATTTTAAGGATTTTTAAGATTGATCTTATTTTTAACTTAACCTTAATATCAACCATATTAATTACTTATCTCTTCTATTATATTTTTATTTACTTATGGTTTTTTAAAAGCAATGACAGAGTTTCTACAACCACTTTGGTTGATTCTTGGATGCTAGATTCCTAGATGGCTCCCATGTGTGTTTACTAATATCATATTCATGCCAATATACAAGATATTCTAACTTATTTTGGCACCACTTCAAATCTAAGATCTCTTCCACCTCAAATTTTTTATTATTATCTACTTCAATAGGAGGTAGTAGTATTTATCTTCTTCCTTGTATATCTGTTGTTTTATATGGCTCAAGTAGAGAAGCATGAAATATAAGATGGATCTTTATAGATTTTGGTAGATTTAACTAATAAGCAACTAGATTGACACAAGTTAATTTAACTAATAAGCAACTAGATTTACAAATAGAAAATAATCGAAACCAATATTAATCGAGCTTGACACAAGCACAAATAGTCTTGATATTATAATAAAATAACCATATATTGTTATTAATATTATTGTGTTGTAACACAGCTATAGGATGAAAGAGAAAAAAAAAAGCTTATATTATAGAAAAACTTAGTTGAAGCCTAAATTATAAAATTATTTTAAAAAATATAAATAAATAAATAAAAAATAAAAAGATAATAAAAATATTTAATATTAATGATATTTTTTTTTATAAAAGGCTTTTATTTACTTTGTAGGGCTATTTGATCTTGATCTAATGGTTTAAATAAAGGTTACTGAAGTTCAAGTGGATTGGAATCTTAAAAATTGGATTTTGAGGATCAATGAGGGTTTTTAAGATATCTAGCCATCTATTAGTTGAATTGAAGTGAGAATTATTTCTATAGATGATAGATTTGATTTTTTATTTATATGTGAATTTTAAAAATAATTAAAAAATGCAAAAAAAAGATATTGGTATTAAAAGATTGGCATTAAGATTGGAGAAGGAGGTCGACCTATATCTGAATAAAATTCTAAGCTTATCTTCTATTTGGTGAGTCGGATCTTTTTCAAAAAATTTGTATATGTTGCCAACTTAATTATTGAAAGGTATGCAAATTTTGAATTGAAATAAATGATTCAATCATTAACTATTGAGGTTTCAATCTGCTATAGGATTATTAAGACTCGATTAGAATTTGGCCAGGGTTTGTTTAGGATTTAGGATTTAATTAAGATTTAAGCTTTGATTATGATTTAATTAGAATTTATTTAAGATTTAGAATTTAGTTTAGAATTTCATTAGAATTTGATTTAAGATTTGACTTAGGATTTGACTAAGGATTGATTAAGGTTTGACTTAAGATTTGACTTAGGATTTGATTAAGGTTTGACTTAAGGTTTGACTTAGGATTTGATTAAGGATTGATTAAAGTTTGACTTAAGATTTGACTTAGGATTTCACTAAGATTTGATTTAGAATTTGATTTTGGATTTTATTTGGAATTTGACTAAGATTTGATTTAGGATTTTGAATTAGGATTTGATTTAGAATTTTATTAAGATTTGATTTAGGATTTGATTATGGTTTGATTAAAATTGATTAGAATTTAATTAATATTGTATTAAAATTTGATTAAAATTATATTAGGATTTATTTAAGATTTAATTAAAATTTAATTAAAATTTATTTAAGATTATATTAGAATTGTTAGATTTTTGGTTAGTTACAATATATAAGTGTATCTTCTATAACCAAGTACTTGGTACATTTTCAAACAAGACAACACATAATACAACATAAGTGGTAAACCCGACATAAAAATTTGACATAGGAGATATTGGATTTTTTCATTCTTATTTGGATTTGATAGAGAAAGAAGGCAAGAAGGTTGAAGTTGAAACTTCAATGGGACCTTTGAATAGTTATTCAAGTAGAGCTTCTAGTGGATTTTCTATTTGAAGATAAGATATGTATATCAATGTAAATATTGTATGAATATTTTAAGTATTTATATTATCTATGCAACAATAATAATATAATGATTGTAACAAAGCTTTGGTTGTTAAAAATATTGTGGAATTACTTATAAAATAAGAAAAGAAAAAGAATAGGACTAATATTCCAAAAAGAATACAAGCATCTAAAACTCATGTATCTACTACATAATCAATTATGTCTATTGTCTAAACTCCAATAGTTATATTAAAAAAAGAAGATTTGAGAGTTGAGGAGATTATATGTGGAATGCAAGATCTTTAAATTAAACTTGCAAGGCTTGAAGAAATTGCAAATAATTAGAAGTAGCCTTTGAATTATTTGCAGTTTCTTCAAGCCTTGCAAGTTTAATTTAAAGAAATTGCAAGTTATAGCACTAGGATAGATAATGACTTCAATGAAAATATTGAAACAAGTGGATTTTGGTCTTCTATCATTTCTACAATGTAAAAGAAAAAGATGCCATAAGAAGCATTATTAAGGACTACTGCTATAATTTATGGTGCTATAGATTGGAAAGATCTTGTAGAGGCTCTTTCAATCCATGCCTACATTGTTAAGAGCCAATATGAAGCTTTAATAGAAGAAAAGAGAAGAAGAAATTCTAATGATACAAAGTAAGGAAATTCTTCTAAGAGACAAACTCAAGGAGATAAGGCTTGTGATATGGCTTCACAAGAACTACCTATAGAGGATGCTTTAACAACTTTGAAGAAGTAAGAAAAAGAGATAAAAGAAAAAAATAAATCAATAGCTTATAAATTACTCTCTAATATTGAAGCAACAACAAATTTAAAAGAAGTGCTTGAAAAACATATATTCAAAGTTAAGATTGAATTTACATTGAAGGAGATTTTAGAGATTATAAAAAAAGAATTTTATGATATTATTATTGACAACATTAAACAGAAGAGGTAATTAACATGTGAAGCAAGGTTAAACCATGCTATTGATGCAAAGATATATAAAGATGAAAAAAAATTGATAATTGTTACAAGCAATCAATAAATAAAGGAAGAAGTTATAATCAACAAGTACATTTTGAGGATTGGAATAAAAAAAAGATAGAAGGTTTAAGTCATTATATTCAAAAATATTAGATTAAAATGACTACAAAAGTATTAGTAAAGATTGGAAATATAGAAAAACCAGTTGTTGCTTTAATTGACCATTGTTTAGAAATAAATCTTATGTCTAAAGATCTTCACAAGAAATGAAGATGGTCAATTGATATGGAGCATAGATAGGCAATACGGGCTGCTAATAGTACGTGAAGTGAATTATATAGAGCTTGTCTAGATGTCAAGATCTAGATTTGTGATGTTACAATAAAACAAATTTTTTTTGTTCAAGATATAATATCTTATCCTTTTATTTTAGTGCAACCATATATTATGGCAATATAGATAGAAACAAAGGTACTTGATGATGATTCACCTTATGTACATATACGCAATGAAGATGGAAGAAAGATAATATAATTTCTAATTGTACCTCCCAATCATGAGCAAAATTGAGACAGATTGAGAGAGAATCTATTACTGAGGATTGTTGAAGAATTTAAGGATTTTGAAGAAGTACTACTATAAAGCGGAAGGTATTCTTGTAAGATGTAGGTGCCTTTGATACAAGTTTTATTAGTATTTTTGAAATAGAAGTATTATATATAAGAAAGTTGAAGATTTAAAAAAAATAAAAAAAAAATAAAAAAAAACTATATAATGTTAAAAAAAAAATAATGTAAATTAGAAACATTTAAAAAAGATGAAAAGATTTTTGATATTTATAAAAAAAATAGATTGGAAGATTCTTTAAAATTGATTGTATCAATTGGATTAGAAAATAATGATAAAATTATATAAATTTATTTAAGAAAAATCTATTCTATATTTGAATCTTTTCAAATATCAAAGATTATTGTGAAAACAAAATATAAGATAATAGATAAGAAGATGAAACCTGTTGCACGACCCTTGCTAGAGGATTCTAAAGAACAAATAGAAGAAATATTAAGAAAAAAGAGTTTAAGAAATCTAACAAATATTGGACATCAGTTTATTAATGAAACTTTTGAAGAATTAAGAATTGGATCTCATGGTTCTTTATTGTTGGAAGAAATTGTATATTTCAAAGAAATGCTTGCAAAATGAGATCAATCATTTGCTTTTGAACCTCATGAGATAGGATGTGTAGATCCTAATATTATAGCTTCTATAATTATCTTCACAATATTGCATGTGTTTTGGAATTTGAGACTAATTCTAGTACCAAGGGCTCACTCACCTAAATTCTTGGATTTATTAAAAGAAAAGATACAAATGAAGATTTTGAAGCCTTTTTTTACTCTATATTCTAATTGTTGGTTTACGGTGCCTAAAAAAAATGAATTATTATGATTTATCCAAGATATGAAACTAATAATTATAATAACTATTAAAAATATAAATATAGGACCTTTAGTAGATGAATTTACTAAAGCATTTGTAGGAAGGGCAATTTATTCAATGAGAGATTTATATTTGGATTATGTTCAATTTCAACTTGCATATAGAAGTAGAGATATGAAAACAATGAAAACACCACTTAGGCTATTTAAAATGTATACTCTTCTATAAGGTACTACTAACTCAATTGCACATATGATGAATAGAATGAATAAAGTATTGAAAGACTTCATTCTTGAAAAAACTATGTCTATTTTAGATGATGTTTCTATAAAAGGATGTAAGGAGGAAGAAAAAAATGAGACTTTAGATAAGAAGGGGTATTGTAAGTATGTCATTAATCATATATAAGATTGTAAAAAGATTTTAACTTGACTTAAAGTAGTCCATCTTATACTATCTTAAACAAAATTTACATTTGGAATAGAAGAAATTCTGATTGTTGGATATTTATGTGGATTTTATAGAAAAAATCTGGATTCAAGCAAAATTGATGTAATTAAAAAGATGAAGGAGACTTGTGATTATTTAATAAAAGTATATTGATTTTTGGATGCGTGTATATTTTATTATATATAGATTCTTTATTATGCTCATATAACAAATCCATTATATAAATTATTATAAAAAGATTATCAATTTAAATAGAAAAAAAAGCATATTAAAGCAATACAAAGATTAAAGGAGTTATTGTTATCACCTGCAATTTTAAGAAAAATTAATAATAAATATAATAGACAAATAATTCTTATTATAGATATCTATTACTATTAGATGGACTGTAGGTTAAGACAATTTAAGTGGAAATAGATTTGCAGTTTGATTTGGAACTAAGGTTTTGAGTACTCACCAATGTACATATTCACAAGTCAAAAGAAAACTATAGGGAGTTGTTTTGGCAATAAAAAAAAAAAAAAAAAAACTATTTAATTGATGTAGTGGTAGTAATTGAAATAGATTGTTTATCATTGCTTGAAATAATAATTAATTGTATGACATTAAATATTATAATATTAAGATGGATTGTTATATCAAGTCATTAAATCTAGAGTTTAAGCATATTGCTGAAAAAGATAATTTAATAGCAAACATGCTATCTCGAGCAAGATATGATAATGAAGAGAAGATGATTGAAGACATTGATGATATTGGAACAAAATTTTACTTGGTTTCAAATCTTAACAAAAAAAAAAGTTACTTTTTAAAAAGCTTCATGAAGCAAAATTATTGAATATTGGTTATTATTTAAATATCTTAACTAGGCAAGCAAATTGGTCTAGAAAAAAATTAAAAAAATTAAAAAAAAAACATATGGATTTTTCCTTCAAGAAAGATTCTTATAGAAGAGACCAAAGAAAGGAATTGGGATGTCGAAACAAATGATAGGCAACAAGAAAGACCAACAAAAATTATTAAGAGAATTTCACAACAATCTATGGGTGGGACATAAGGAAATTTGGGCTATATTTACTAAACTTAAAGAATGATATTGGTGGAAAAACATGTATCAAGATGTATTTTTTTTTATAGAATTATATATAACTTATCAAATATATTCTAATATACAATATTGAGATGGTTTATATGTAACATATCCTTTGGCCATTCATTTTGAATATATTGCTGATTTTATTATTATGCTAGTTGAATTATGAAAAATAAAATATTTGGCCTTGGCTTACGAAGATTTATCAAACCAAGTTGAAAGAAGAACATTAAGAACAAAGTCTATTAAAGGAATTTATAGATTTTTTCTTGAAGATGTTATTTACAGCATAGATGTGTAAAAAAAGTCATTGCAGATTGTGAAGAATTAGATATAAGAAAAGCTCATGAATTCTTTGAAAGATATAAAATTAAATTATTGTTGACTATTACTTATAATCCAGAAGGAAATGCAAAAAGTAAATATAATCATCTATTGATTATAAAAGCATTAGTTAAAGCTTCTAATAGAAGAATGAAAGAATGGCTTTGACTCTTACTATTTGCATTATAGGTTGATCAAATAACTCATAGTTTAGTAATGGAGTACATGCCTATTAAACTTATGACAGGTTAAAAACCTATTATGCCAATTGAAAAAAAAGTATTAACTTGGAATGTGCTATTATAGAAAGATAGATTGATAAGAGAAGAACTTTTAGCTATTAAGATTTGACAACTTGAATAAAGACCAAAAGATGTACAAATAATATTAGAAAGGTTGAAAAGAGAAAGGTTACAAAACAAGGCTCAATTTAATAAATAGCATCAATTAAGGCCTAAAGTAATTAAAGAAGGTGATTGGATTTTGATCTATAATAGCAATATAAATAATCAACATAGTACCTTATAAAAGTTTTTTAAATGATGGTTTGGACTGTATATAATAATAATGATTCATGATAATACAACCTATTTGCTAAGAGAATTGGATAGAACAAAGTTAAGAATACCAATTGTTAGAAAACCAAGTAAAGTATTTAAACTACAATATTCAAAAGCCAATATAGAAGACATGGTATGAAGCCAATAATAGCATATAATTTATTTGGTGCATATTATAAGATGCGTAGATTCAAACGAGGTAGATGTTGTGTTATAACACATCTATAAGATAAAAGAGCAAAAGAAGGCTTATATTATAGAGAAGCTTAGTTGAAGACTAAATTTTAAAATTATTTTAAAAAATATAGATAAATAAATAAAAAATAAAAAGATAATAAAAATATTTAATATTGATATTATTTTTTTTAATAAAAAAAGCTTCTATTTACTTTGTAGGACCATAAACAAGACAAGATAAGATAGATTAGTAAAAATACTACTATAGATAGCTTAAGATCAAAATAAAAGATAGTTTCTAGTAAAAATTATTTACAAAATTCCTAAATTGATATCCAAGGAGGGCTGCTTATGAACCAGGATTGAAATTAGATCCCAAGGTACAAAATTATATGTTTATAGCAGATAGAAATTTCTTTGGTTGATTAAAGAGTGGAATTAGAATAAATCTTTTAATTACCTTCCATATTTGAGGCCACCACAAATCTTTTGATATTAGTTTTAAAGTCTTGTTGTACTTAAAATGTCTTATTGCAAGGAAGCTATGACAAGCTTCAAGAGCACATAGTTGTGCTTCGCCTTTTGGAACATACAAGTATCCTTTAAAATAGAATAGATACTTAAAAATATCATGAAATTTAAATTAATTATTATTAATATCATAAACAAGAAGATTTAAAGACATACTTGATTGAATATATTTGAGAAAAATTGAATCAATAGTCATTAACAATTTCATTGTTCAAAGATGAAATTATTTTGGCTTCAACAAAATTATCCTTTATTAATCAAAAATTGTATCTTTTTCTTTTGGTGCAAGATAAGAATATTTAAAAAGGGCATCAAACAACCTTTGTTATTTTTCTAGCTAATAAATGATAATAAATTCAAATCTTGACAAAGATATGTTCCAATAAGCTTGGTGATGATTCAAAACAAGTACTAAGATGAAATATTCAAAGTTCTTATGTTCCATATATATAGTGATTGGATTAGAAGCATCTTCTAAAAATTGATGGTATTCTTGAAAAAAATCCACAGTTATAAAAGATTCTTTGTTGCTTCTCAAGGTGATAAGTAATAACAAAGTTAAATCGACATAGCAATACATTCTTTTAAGCTTGGCAGTGATTAAGAACTTGAGCTGACATAAAATATTTCAAGTTCTTGTGATCTGTATATACAATCACAGGATGTATTGCTCCTTCAAGAAAATGATGCCATTCTTGAAAAGAATCCACAATAGCAAGAAGCTTTTTATCATGGATTTTATAATTAATTTTGGCAGCAGAGAACTTTTAAGAATAAAATGTAATAAGATAGAATTTATTGTCTATATCCATTTGTGAAAGTATGGCCTCTAGTGCAAAATCTGAAGCATCAATCTCTATATAGAATGCCTTTGTAAAGTCTCCATGTACCAATATTAGGGATGTAATAAACGCCATCTTGAGGTCTTAGAATGCCTTCTCTGCTTGAGGCCCCTATTTTAACTTGTCTTTTCATGTCAATCCAGTAAAAAAGGTGGCAACTTGAGAATAATTTTTGATAAAGATCTAATAGAAGTTAGCAAATTCAAAGAAACATTATACATCTCTCACAACCTTTGGATTGGCCTATTGTATAACCGCCTCTACCTTCTTAGGATCCATCATCAAATCCTCAATAGATACGATGTATCCCAAAAATTCCATCTTAAGTTGATGAAATACATATTTTTCTGGTTTGACATACAAATCTGTATCTCACAACTTTTATAATACCAACTTGACATGCTCCTCATGTTCTTCCAGATTTTTTGAATAAATTAAGATGTCAGTAAGATAGATCACTACAAACTTATCTAAATACTTTTAAAAGATGTCATTCATTAAATATTGAAAGATAGCAAGTACATTTGTTATTTTAAAAGACATGACTTTATATTCAAAATGTCCATACCTTGTCTAAAATACGGTCTTCCATTCATCTCCATCCTTAATCTATACTAGATTGTATGCTCTACAAAGATCTATCTTAGTATAGATCTTAGCTAGGCCAAGTTGTTCCAAAAGTCTTCAGATTAACAATAGTGGGTAATGATTCTTCACCATTATCTTATACAATTTTGAATATTCAACGCACATACGCAAGAAACCATCTTTTTTCTTCACAAAAAATATAGATGCACCTACTAGAGACTTTGAATGCCTGATGAAGTTCTTTGTAAGATTTTCATCAATATAATCTTTCAATATCAAAAGCTCATTTTGAGAAAGATTATAGATTGGGCCAAAAGATGGCTACATTCTTTCCTGAAGATCTATAATATAATTGTATAGTCGATGCTCCAACAATATATCAGCATTCTTCTTCTAAAAAATATCTTAAAATTCGTTATACTACTCTAGAATACTTGCCAATGAAATCATATCTTCTTTGATTAGAGTTGCATAAATAACAAATGATATATCTTCTTTAGCCAATCTTATAAAATCCTTTGCTCTAACAAATAATGATTTATCAATTTGTGGCTTTTTATAAATTTTTTTATAGAGATCTCTATCAAAAATATTATTCTTCATGACTTCTAATCTATAGATGGATTATGCTTTTCTAACCAAGATAACTAAAGAATAATAGGATTTGAAAGAATCCTGATAACATTGAATACAATCTGGCTTCTATGATCTTTGAACAACACTTCTATAAGCGTGGTTTTATGAGTGACACTACCAGAGAATAAGAATTTTTTATCTATTATCTCTATATGAATAGGTTTGGATTTTTGTAATAAAAGGATTAGTTAAAGCTTAATAAATGCTTCATCTACAAAACAAGTATATGTCATTGAATCTAATAAAGCAATTATGTGAAGCTTTTGAGGGCCAAAATACAAAAGGATTACAAAACAACGAGCAGTTTGAGCAAAAAGAGAAGAACCTGAATAGTTTTGTTATATTGGATTGTTCAAGCACACGGTCTATATTATAGTTGAACATTGTTATTTTTTTGAACCATTATACTCTTGATTTTGATAATGTGTTGATTTTGTTTCTTCGAGCAATTACCAACCTTGTGGCCTTCCTCACCATAATATAGGCATAGACCTTCTTCTATCCAATGCTTCTTTTCTTATGGACTAAGAGGTTTAAATCATATTGCATCAAGTTGCATATCTTCTACTTTTGAGTGTGAATTCAAAATGATTGTTGATGTAGTAGAGATATGTCAAATTATGTATTGTCTTATTGAAGCCCATGAATGTTGATCTTATTGACATTGAAATAATTGGTTATCATATTTTATAACTTGGTTAATGGCTTCATTGAGCAATTGTGAATCTAAAAGTGACAATAATAAATCCTTCATATCATTTCTTAATTTCCAATAAAATTGGCTCATTAGGATTTCTTTGTCCCAATTGATGTCGCATGTTAATTACCTAAAATTGGATGCATAGATTGATGTAAAGCGCACCTCTTGATGTAATACTTAGATCTTAGCTATTATCCAATAAGTCTTATCATGTTTTTCAAATGCTTCCACAAATGCTTCTATAAAAACTTCAAAGTTGCTCAAAATTGGTGATCTTTTTTTAAATAAGAGAGCAAATCATAATGATGCTTTTCTCGTAAGTAAGGTGCTAATCAATCCAACCCGTGATTCTTTTGTTGGATAAGTATCAGGTTGTAAGACCGTTACTAATTGAATTTGGTTGACAAACCCTCGGAACTTTGAACGCATACTATCATATTTCCCCAGAAGACTAATCCGAGGTTCTTTACATTATTGAATAAGTGGATTTTTTTGGCATAGCACAAGTAGTATTGCATCCTCAAGTGCAAAAGTTAGAGGTAGATGCAGTCTAGATTGTGGTATTCCAGATATTATATTATTACAAAGTTTTACAATAATCCCTTCAATCTCTGTAATCTTAATAGATAAAGTAGTAAGAGCACTTATAATGGCATCTAACTTGGACTCAAAAGATTTGGTCATACTAAAGTCTTGACCTCTAGCCATTTTAAAAGAAAGAAGAAATGAATCTATAAGAAAACAATATTAGTTTAGACAAGGGTAATCCGCAACCTCTAAAATACTTTAAGACCTTCAAAGAGAGAGGTGATCCACTCTCATAAGAGGGACAAAGCTCCAATATTGCAATGAAGAAAATATTAGTTTAGAGGAAAGTAATCCGCAATCTCTAAAATATTGGTATACCTTCAAATAGAGGGATAATCCACTCTCTAACAAAAAAGATCTAACTCTAATATTGAAGATGAGGTCAATATTAACAAATTTTCAAGGAGACGAGAATATAGAACAAGAGACTTGAACTAGGATAAGATTTTAAGAAGAAACCAATAAAAAATTAAATTAAATAGATGAATATACATCATAATATTGTACTCAAAATATCTATATCTTATACAAAATTTTTTCTTCTATTGATTACCTTCTTTGATCCCTCCAATTAATCTTTACAAAAATCTTTACTTGTCCTAATTGTTCCAATAATCTTAAGATTAATGATAATAGATAGTAATTTTTTATAATTATATTATTTAAACCTTGATAGTCAATGCATATATGTTGTTGTATTACGTGTTGTCTTATTTGAAAATGTGCTAGGCACCTGGTTGTGGAAGGTGAAGTGATTTACAAATACACAAGAAACCTTAATAGGTTTTATCTATATAAGAAAAATATGATTCAAATTTTAATGTAAGAGTACTTAAATCAATATGAAGTGCTTAAAAATATTCTTTTTGATAACTTCAACTATACACAAAATCCAATTGCTTTGTTATTTTTAAAATTAAGCAACTAAGATTTTTCTTTGCAAGTCCTAATCTTAGTCAATAATCTTTAGTATGTAATAACTTTTAATCTCACTATCAACTTGGTGTGAAATTTTGCACACAAATACCAATATAAGTCTTTTATATGTTTAAAAAAATTCAACCAAATCCAACTTACAAATTGTGGAAAATCATCCAAAAACCGCACTGATATCAATTGGTCACCAACTTGAAAGTTGATGCAGATATTTTAGCAACAATTTCTCCTTCACCAACTCTTAATTTTAATTCAAAATTGGTGTATAGCTTGATCTTTTAGTCTTCTAACATTATGCCAAATTCCACTTTTTTTTTACTAATAGATCTCTAGATATCATAGAAACTTTAAACAATCATAAATTGCCAACTTTTGATATCTCCTTGCACTAAAGATCAAATAAATTCCAATTGCACTATTAAATTTTCAAAAGTTTTTATATAATCTTAGCACATTCAATCACCTATGTATTATCAAACTTTCAATAATAGATGCTATATCAATTGCACAAAATAGTTGAGAGTCCTAGTCCTAACTTTATTGTATAAAAATCTAACCTCTAATACAAGCCCTAGCTTTAGATAATAATTTCTAAGTCTTTTCAAATCCTATGAAAATAAATCTTATATTTTTGAAATGAACTTGAAGCTAGCTCTCCAATCCTAGTTGCCAATCTTCAAATAACCTAATACTGTGCCCTTGGTGGCTGTTTTTGTAGTTAGAAGTCTAATTTTGATCTTATCCAATACATGGTCGACCCTCAAGTATCAATCCAATCTATCCTAAGGATTTTTAAGCTTGATCCTATCTTCAACTTAATCCTACTATCAATCATATTAATTATTTATCTCTTTTATCCTATTTTTATCAATTTATGGCTTTTTAAAAGTAATAAAAGAATTTCTACACCCTAAAAGAAAAAATTAATAACTAACTTTTTTCTATTAGCTATTAAGATAAGAAATTAATCAAAGAGGCTTTTATAAAACTTTCATAAGTATCTTGAATTCCTATTGAACCAAGATAATTAAATATTAGATAGAAATTATTCTTGTTTAAATTTTTCACTATATAAATATGTTATAACACGACATCCACTCCCTTTGAACTTGTGCATCCTCCAATATGTGCTAAATAAACTATATATCACAGTTAACATCACACCATCTCTTCATTTTTTGCATCAAGTTCTTCATCATTATATTCATTATCTATTTTAATTTAATTATCTTCTTCAAAATCATTGATATCTTTAATATAATCCTCTACATTGATTTTTCTATCTTGTCTTTTAAAAAACTTTACTCGCTTCCGTGCAATAGGTATTTTCAACCTTGTACCATCCAACTCCTTCAATGAATATGTGGCATTGTCATGAACTATTATCAATACATATGGTATCGAGTAGAGAGAATCCGCCTTGAAAAAACACCAGGTTCCTAGCTGCTACTAGAACTAGCGGGGAATATGGAAAGAAGCCATACAAATGTCTCGTATACTTGTAGAATACTTATTTAAGCTTCTTTATTATACTTGTATCGTATTTGTATAAAATTTATATAAATATAAAATATAATCATTTGTATAATACTTATACAAATATAAAGTATAATCTTTTATAAAATACTTATATAAATATAAAATATAAATCCTTTGTATAATATTTATACAAATATATGAACAAATACTTTATACAATATTTATAAAATAATTATATAAATATTTAATATAAATAAAATTATAAATACTTGTATAATATATATAAATAAAGTATATATATACTCAAGTACACCTCAAAATACAATTGCATATGAGGAATACAAGTTATATAACTTGCTGAAATTAAATAAATCATTAAAATTTTATCCAAATATCAAATCAAGTGTGCATATAATCTATAGAAAGCTAATAATATATAATAATATCTATTAAAATTTCACAAACAAAGGTCTTACTACTTAAAAGTTATCGCTAATTGAAGTAGGTACTAAAATTTTCTAACAAACTGCAAAGATAGCAAAGCTCCTCTTACTTCAGCTTTTTTTGTAATCACTTGCCTTCTCCAAATTAGACATGCAATAGCTTTTTTGAAATCTTACTTCATTATCTAACTTCTCTTTAAATTTAGTATGTATACCTCTCAAACTTCAGATTTTATGGCTACTTGAAACTACCCCTCAAACCCTAATAACAATTTGTCCTCTTGCCACTTCAAAGCTTATAAATTTTTCATAGAAGCTCCAAATACATTGATTTTTGTTCTCATGGAAAGCATACACAAGCTACTATAAGCATCTAAAATATCAAAAAGATTGAAAAGATTGTCAACAAGAAAGATAAAACAACCTTTATCTTTCTTCCAACTACAAAAGAATCTATTCTAAGGTAAAAGTAAGGTAGAAACAAAACAAATAGCCATCCTAAATTACTAATTAAGTGGCTAAAATAAACCCTTCCCTTAGAACATCTTACAAAATAGTCTCTAACATTCATACATAGATAATAAAAATAAATAAGAAATATAATATTTTTACATACTGTATATAAATGCACTATGACAATGGTCCAAATCAATGTTTTAAAAAATTCTATAAAATACTATGCTGGTTATCCAAATTGCTATCATAAACAAGCATCCAATCACCTTTTTCAATTATTCTAGGCCTCAATCAATGTTATTTATAAAACCAAGCCTTATTCTTTAGCCTTGTCTCTTGTAATCTTTTTAATACTAAATCTACATCTTTTGATCTTTGTTTAAGTTGTGAAATTCTAATAGACAATAATTCTTCTCTAGTTAATCCATCTTCTGAAGGTAGTATACTCTAAGTTGGTATATGTTCTTAAATTGGCATAATAGGTTTTTGACTTGTCATGAGTTCCACTGGTATATATTGTGTCACTAAACTATGTGTAATTCGATCAGTCTATAATACATAAGATAAAAATCAAGCATATTTCTTTACTCTTCCATTACAAGCTTTAACCAAGGCTTTTATAATTGGTAGATGTCCATATTCACTCTTTGTATTTCTTTCTAGATTATAAGCAGTAGTCAATGATAATTTAATTCCACATCTCTTAAAGAATTCACAAGCTTCTTATGAATCTAATTCTCCATGATTTGCAATGATCTTTTCTATACATCTACAATAATAACTAACATCCTCAAGTAAAAACCTACAGATTCCTTCTATAGACTTTATTCTTAATGCCTTGCCTTCTATTTGGTTTGATAAATCTTTACAAATCAAAGCTATATACTTCATTTGCTATAATCCCATTTGCATAATAATCAAATCTACAACCCATTTAAAATGAATAGCCAAAGGATATGTTGGATGTAGAGCATCTTGATGATGTATATTTGAATACATTTGACAAGTTATACAAGACTCTATAAATGAAGTTACATCTCAATACATACTCTTCTATCAATATCATTCTTTTAATTTAGCAAAAATAGCCCAAATTCTTCTATGCCCTATCTATAGACTATCATGAAATTCTTTGAGTAATTTTTGTTGATCTTCTTTGGTACCTACTACTCGTTGTGGCATTCTAATGTTTGATTTTGGCCTCTTCCATAGAAATCCTCCTTGTAATATGAACTTATATGCTTTTTTTTTTTTTTATTTGTTTAAATTTTTTAACCAACCAATTAGTATACTTGGTTAATATGCTCAAATAATGTCCAATATCCAACAACTCTCTTTCATAATTTTTTTTATGAAATGGCTTATCTTCCTTATTCAATTGTGAAACTAAATAAAACTTTGTACCCACATCATCAATATTCTCAATTATCTCATCTTTTCTATCATATTTTGCTATTAGATTGTCTTTTTTCACAACATGCCTAAACTCTAAATTTAATAACTTAATATAAGCAATCCATCTCAACATTATAATATCCAATATTATATAATTAATAATTATTCTAAATAAAGATAAACAATCTGTTTCAATCACTATCAATGTCCTAATTAAATAATCTTTTTCAGCTTTCATAGCTGAAATAACTCCCTATAATTTCTTTTTTACTTGTAAATATGCATGCTGGCGTGTACTTAATACCTTAGCTCTAAATCAAACTATAAATCTGTATCCATTGGAATCATCTTGATCTATAGTCCATTCAATAGCAATTGGACTAGTTGTCTCAGACAAGAACTCGATGAAAGTAAATAAACATATGAAACTTCTATTAAGAAGAATAATAAAATAGAAGTAACAAAGTATGTATATTAAAAGAAACTAGAATGGCTATTGCCACAAGATAAGAAAACTATACACTCTTGAATGTAGACTAGAAGCAAGAAAGGAGTTGACAAGAGTGAAGAAGGCTTCACTCTTGCCTCTATAAATACTATCTAATTAAGAACTATGTGACAATATTCTATAGGATCTCCTACATGTGTCTAATTTGCAAGACATGTGTCAAACTTGCATGACAAGTTTTCTACATGTGCGCCACGTACTTGGCTTGTTCCACAAGCTACTAACATATGTGACACATGGCTAGCTTGTTTTGCAAGCTACCAACATGTGCACTATGTGGCTAGCTTATTGACCAAGTTTCTAACCTACCAATCACCGATAGACATATATAAAGATGATTTTGCATCTATGAAGCTTCTAGGAAGCTTGTTTATCAGATATTATCAATTCAATTTATTTTACCTACTTCTATTGAATTATATTAATTAGATAATTATTAGAATAAATCTTATGTCTATGACACTAGTATCCACTATAAGAATCACTAGTCTATTGTACTTATAATCAATTTTTTTCAATAATGGAGGTAATGTCAATAAATCCTTCAATCTTTACATTGCTTTGATATGCTTTTATTTCTATTTAAACCAATAATATTTATATAATAATTTATACAACAAATTTGTTATATAAGTATAGTGAAGAATCTAAATATGATAAAATATATATGTATCCAAAAACCTTGGTATCTCTATTAAAAAAGATGAAATTAATCTTCTTTTATTCTTCCAATTGCATTAATCTTGACAGGATCCGGTTTTCTTCTATAAAATCTACATAAATGTCTAACAATTACAACTTCTTGTACTTCAAATATAGATTTTGTACCTGATAAGATAAGATGAATTTCTTCAAGTTAAGTCAATATCTTTTTACAATCTTGTATATAAATAATAATATACTTGTGACATCCTCTCTTATCTAAAGTTTCATCCTTGTCTTCTTTGTTGCACCCTTTTATAAAAACATCATCTAAAAAAGATATAGTCTTCTCAAAAATAAAATCTCTTAATACCTTGTTTATCCCATTCATCATATGTCTAATTAAATTAATAATACTTTCAGGAAGAATACACATTCTAATTAGTCCAAGTAGTGTTTTTATTATTGTCATGTCTCTATTCTCTATTGTAAGTTGAAATTGGTCATAGCTTGAATATAAATCACCTAATTAATAAATTGCCCTTCTTGCAAATATTTTAGCAAATTCATCTACTATTGGTCTAATTCCTGCATTTCTAATAGTCACTACATTTATTAGTTGCATATCTTAAATAAATTATAATAATCTATTTTTCTAAGGCACCGTTGTCGTGTTGTGGTTCGGCTACTATGTGAAAAAATTGTACATATATATTTAATATATAATTTACTACATAGCTAAGTGAGAGCCATATCAATGGACTTTTATTGGTTATAAGATGTGGTTAGGTTACTAATTTAGAAGGGATTTATTAAAAGGATTATTATTGAGGTTTATACAATCATATTTCTTCTTTTGATAGTAATTTTGAGGTTGATTTTATATTGATAGTAACTTTTGTACATCTTAAGTCACCTTTGTTAGACATTGGTGATCCTTAAAATCTTAGTTTACTTCTTTTATTTGGTGCTTAAAGCACAAAGTATGTAAATCTTATAAGAAGAAGGATTAGAAAAGGATTTTTAGTATAAAAAGGGTAGTTTGGCCATCTATGTGGATGGATAGAGGTAGATGATAGAAATCTCTATTCTAATTGGCCAAAAATCATACCTAATGGGCTTCAAGGAGGTCGCCTGAGGGTTTATTAGGAATTAGGGTTTGTTTTCCGAGGGGAGTCGAACACTAGAGGCTAGGGTCATAAGGTTTAGGTTTTTGGATCTGGTTTTGATGCAAATTTTGTGTAATTTGCACTTTTTATGAAGAAGTTATAGGCGCTTAAAGTTAAGGAGTTGATTTTGGACCTACTGTCACTCTTTTGGATATAACTCGTGCATAAAGAAAACAATTGAAGATCGGCGACTTGGATCAAAGAAAGCACTTTCTTGGCTACACTTTATATATACAACTCAATGAAGTCTAAGCTAGAATGCAAGAGTTATTGGGAGTTGAATTCAGTGCTTACGAACTTAAGGGCAGTAAGTGGCCCGCTTACATGGTGGTTGTATTTTGAGCCATATCTTGAGCAATTTGATAAATTTTTGGCTCAAAATTTTTAAAAGCATGTATAGTTATGTCATAAGACTATGTACAAAAATTTTGTGGCATTAAGATTCTGGATTTGTGAGATATAAGGAAAATAGTGCTTGAGTGTCTTTGAGGTAGGGTTTTAAGCACTTACTAGGGATTTTGAGATATCGGATGATCAAAAATAAATTTATAATTGATTATTTCTTGTAGTGAAACTCAAAAAGATTGTCTACACTTTGAAGTAAATTTTTATAGAAACTAAATGGTTGGATCAAGAGTTATTGAATTCTAAAGTTCAGCAAGAAATAAGTCCTTGCAGATGAACAAAGTTTTGAAGGATTTTTTGTAGAAATTTGAATCCTTTTTGTACAAATCTATTAGAATACAAGAGGGTTTGTATATATAGCTTTTCTTTTATAATATTTTTATATTATTTGTCCTTTTTATTAAGGATAAATCATTTTTTGGAATTTTGCCAATAATTTTCAAGTGAATTCTCCATAGCCAGGTATCCAATGTATTCCCAAATAGAAAATCATGCCATACGACACCGTAAACCATTGACTAAAATATGGTGCAAAAGAAGGCTCTAAAATCTTCATCTTTATCTTTCCTTTTAATAATTCTATCAAACTTAGCAAATATGTCCTTGATATTGGAATTGCCTTCAAATTTCAAGGTATATGTGATATATTAAAAATAACCATTGAAGTTACAACATTTGAATCAATACATCCAATTTCATGAGATTTAAAGACAAATGATTTATCTTATTTTGCTAATATCTTTTTGAAGTATTCAATTTTTTCTAATAACAAAAAACCATCAGAATCAATCTTCAATTCTTCAAAAGTCTCTTTAGTGAACTTATGTCGAATATTCTTTGGATCCCTTAAGCTATTTTTTCTTGATGTTTTTTCCATCTATTCTTTAGAATCTTCTAGCAAAGGTTCAATAATAACTTTTACCTTCTTATCTACTGTCTTATATTTTATTTCAACTATAATCTCAAGTGCTTGAAAAGATTTAAATATAGAATAGATTTTTTTTGAATGAATTTATACAATCTTATCATCATCTCTTAATCCAATTGATACAATCAATTTTGAAGAATCTTCTAATCCATTTTCTTTATTAATACTAGAAATCCTTTCATGATGTTCTTAATTCACATAATTCTTTTTCAATGTCACATAGTCTTTTTCTTTCTCTTCTTTTTAATTCTATAATTTTTTTATATATAATACTTCTATTTTAAAAAATACCAATAAAACTTATATCAAAGGTACCTACATCTTGTGAGAGTACCTCTTCTTTTGTACCTCCATAATCCCGCTTTATAGTGGTACTTCCCAAAAATCCGTAAATTCTTCAATCCTTGGTAATAAATTCTTTATCAATTTGTCTTGATTCCACTCATGATTTGGAAGCATAATAAAAAATTGTACTGTCCTTTTCCCATCTTCATTATAAATCCACGTATAAGCTGAACCATCATCAAATACTTTTGTTTCCATTTGAGTTGTAATAATATATGGTTGTCTCAAAATAAGAAGATAAGGTGCATCTGAAGCAAAAAAATTTGCTCCATTGCAATATCACCAATCTAAATTTTCATTTTTGAATAAACACCATATAATTCACCTCATATATTATTAGCTCCTCGTATTATTCATCCATGTTCTATATCAATTAGCTACTTTGACTTCATATAAAGGTCCTTAAACATAAGATTTATCTCCAAACCATGGTCAATCAAAGCAACAATCAGTTCATCCATATCTCCAATCTTCACTAATACATCTATAGTCACTTTAATCTAATGCTTTTGAATATAATGACTTAAAATCTTTTTTTTCTTATCACTTTGATCATCAAAATATGCTCTTTGATTATGATTCTTTCTTTCACTTGTTGATTATTTGTAACAATTATCAAATTCATCTTCTTTATGCTCACATACACATGCATCAATAGCATGATTTAAGTTTCATCTATTAATTATCTCTTTTGCTTAATATTATCAATAATGACATCATAAAATTCTTTCTTTGCAATATCCAAAATCTTCTTCAATATAAATTCAATTTTAGCATTGATCACACGCTCCTCAAGTATCTCTTTTAAATCTGTTGTTCTTTCAACATTAGAGAGCAGTTTGTAAGTTGTTAACTTATCTTTCTCTCTTATATCTTTTGATTTTTTTTTTAATGCTATTGAAGTATCTTTCATTGATAACTTGTGTGAAGCCATCTCACAAGCCATATCTCCTTGAGTCTACTTCTTGGAAGAATTTTTTTCTTTTATGTCATTAAAATCATGTCTTCTCTTTTTTTCTATCAAAGCTTTATATTTGCTTTTAGTAATATATGCATGCATTGACAAAGCTTCTACAAGATCCTTCGAACTTGTAGTCCTACAAATTATTGCAATAGTCCTTAATAAAGCTTTCTATGGCATCTTTTTTTTAAACGTTGTAGAAATGGTAGAAGATCAAAGTCCACTTGGTTCAATATTTCCAAAAAAATCTTATTTGCCATCATCATCTATTCTAGCACTATAACTTGCAACTTCCATTGTTGCAGTTCTATTTACTACCAAATAATCTTTAACCAATATTTTCATACTTTTCTTATTAAAGTTAGTTTGGAAAAAATCCATAGTATCTTTTATTCCTATTTTTCCATCTTTTCAAAAAATAATACTTTATTATACTATTTCATTGAATTTATCACAATTTTTTTAAGAATAGAAATCATCATCACACAAAATATATCTTCGGACATATAATTTCTTCAATTTCTACATCTTCTTTCTTTAATGTAGTCATTGAAGGTTGGATAATAGGTACTATTGATTGTGAAGCAGGCACTTGAGTTTTAGGTACTTGTATAACTCTTTGAATACCAACCCTATCCTTTCTCTTTTTTCTTTTTTATAAGCAATTCCATTGCATCTTCAACTTCTTTCATTTTGTTGTCAGTCTTGTATTTTTTTTTTTATCTTAAAGAAGAATTTCTAATCTCTCTTGCAATTCTCTA
The DNA here is from genome assembly GCA_036785485.1 of Physcomitrellopsis africana. NCBI lineage: Eukaryota > Viridiplantae > Streptophyta > Bryopsida > Funariales > Funariaceae > Physcomitrellopsis > Physcomitrellopsis africana. Next base: position 50,098 of record JAWRVF010000910.1, read on the forward strand.
TCAATTGCTTGAAGAAATAATTCAATCTTGTTTGATCTCAATATTATCTTTTTTACTTTTGATAACCAAAAATGTTCCCTCTCAAACTCTCTTAATAATTTGATAGCTTACAATTTTTTATTAGGATGTTTAATCCATTCTAAAAATAATTTCTTAGTAACCTGATCAGAGTCTTTCAAGAAATATTCATCTCTCAATGTATGAGAGAATGTCTCTTAAGAACTTTCAAATTGTTCTATAATCAATTTTACATGTCTTCTTATCTCTAATATCATAGCAAGCTCAAATAACAAAATCATATCTTTTTCAAAAATTCAATTTAATTTTATTTTTTACACATAATATCTTAAATATTTAAAAATATTCCTTCTATCAAACTGGTCAACCTTATTAATTATTGCTTGTAATGCTTTGATTGCCAAAGCTTCTTTGCGATCATTGCCTTATTACTATTGTATAAATAATATAAATTCTTGAAACATATTTGTAGTATTTGGATCTAGATACATACCTTGTTCACTAGAAGAAAATCCACTTGAAGCTCCACTTGAAGATCTACTTGAAGTGCCATCCAAAACTCTACCAAAAACTCTAAATTCAACCTTCTTGCCTTCTTATGCCATCAATTCTGAATAATCACTAATTAAATCTAATACCTTCCACCTCAAACTTTCATATTGGATTCACCAGTTATGTTGTATTATGTATTATCTTGTTTGGAAATGCATCAGGCACCTGGTTATGAAGGATGAAGTTACGGTTTACAAATACTCAAGAAACCTTAATAGGTTTCATCCATATAAGAAAAATATGATTAGAATCTCAATATAAGAGTGCTTAAGTCAATACAAAGTGCTTAAAAATACTCTTCTTGGTAACTTCAATTATACACAAAACCCAATTACTTTGTTCTCTTATTAATTAAACAACTATGATTTCTCTTTGTAAGTCCTAATCTTAATTAATAAAATTTAATAAGCTATAACTTTTAATTTAACTATCAACTTAGTGTGAAATTTTGCATACAAATTTCAAAATAAGTCTTCTATATGCTTAAAACATTTCAATCCAATCCAACTTATAGATTATAAAAAATCAACCAAAAACAACACTAATGTTACTTGGCTGCCAACTTGAAAGTTGATGTAGATATTCTAGCAGCAATTTCTCCTTCTTTGACTATTAACTTTAGCTAAAAATTGGTTTGTAGCTTGATCTTTTTAAAAGCAATGAAAGAATTTCTAGAAAAATAAATTAATAACTAAATCTTAGCTATTAACTATTAAAATAAGAAATTAATCTAAGAGGCTTTTATAAAACCTTTCTTAAGTATCTTGAGTTCTTATTAAATCAAAATAATTAGCATTTTTTATAGAAATTCCTACAAGAAAAATTTAAAAAAAATCCTAAATTAATAAGCCTTTATTTGTTGGAGCAAGGGCCTTTATAAGATTGGCCAAAGAAGGTAAATCATTTTTTATTTATGTAACTTCAATTAAATAAGATATGATTTTATTGATAATTATTTTAGAACAATATAACAAATTTCAAGATATTTTTTAAAAAAAGAATGTTGTTATATTACCAGAGCGCTAATTATATGATTGTATTATAGATCTTCAAGAAAGAATTAAATAAGATAATGGTAAAGAATTATTATCCATTGCCATTAATCTTAAGACTTTTGGAATAACTTGGCCAAGCCAAGATCTATATTAAAATAGTCCTTCATAAATCATACAGCTTGGTACAGATCAAAGAGGGAGACAAATGAAAGATCACATTTTGGATAAGATATGGATATTTTGAATATAATGTCATGTCCTTTGAATTAATAAATACACTTGCCATCTTTTAATATTTAATAAATGATATTTTTTTAGAGCATCTAAAAAAATTTGTAGTGATGTATCTTAATAATATCTTAATCTACTCAAAAAATCTGGAAGAATATTAGGCACATATAAAGCTAGTATTACAAAAGTTATGAGATGCAGGTTTGTATGCCAAGTTAGAAAAATATATATTTCATCAACTAAAGATAGAATTATTGAGATACATTGTATCTATTAAAGGTTTGATGATGGATCCTAAGAAGGTAGAGGCAATTATATAGTAGGCTATTCCAAAGACTATAAAAGACATACAATGTTTTTTTGAATTTACCAACTTCTATCGGATCTTCATTAAAAATTATTCTAAAATTGCCACCCCTCTTACTTGATTGACATGCAAAAATAAGTTGGAATAGAAGATTCAAGCAGAGAAGGCATTCTAAGATATTAAGACAACATTCACCATAGCTCTAATCTTAATGTATTTAGATTTTATAAAAATACTCTATATTGAGACCAATGCTTTGGATTTTACATTAAAGGTCATACTTTCATAAATGAATATAGATAATAAATTCCATCCTGTTGTATTTTATTCTCAAAAAAATTTTGCTATCAAAATTAATTATAAAATCTACAATAAGGAGCTCTTTGCTATTATAGAATCTTTTCATGAATAGCATCATTTTTTTAAAAGAACAATGCATCTTATTATTGTATACACAAACCATAAGAGCCTAGAATACTTTATATCAGCTCAAATTCTTAATCATTGTTAAGCTCAATAAAATATGTCATTATTTTGATTTAACTTTGTTATTACTTATTGACTTGGAAAGCAATAAAAATTATCTGATGCTTCATCAAAGAAATCACATTTTGTACCAAAGATAAAAAAAACAATATTTGATCAACAATATATAATTTTATTGAAGCCAAAGTAATTTTGCCTTTGTACCACTATTACATCGGCACCTATTGATTCTAGTTTCTTTGATGAGGTGCATGTTGCAACCACTAATGATACTTTGACCCTTGATATCAAACATTGTTTCAATAAAAATATTAACAAGTTCAAGTTTGAAAAAGATCTTCTATATTTTGAAGAATATTTGTATATTCCAAAAGAACCAATATGACTATGTGTTCTTTAATCTTGCCATGACTTTCTAACTACGTGTCACTTTGGATTTAATATGATCTTAGAACTTATTTTTTGAGATTTTTAGTGGCTTCAAATATAGAAGGCTGTGAAAGACTTTGTGGTCTCTTGTGAAATTTGTTCAAGGTCCAAAAATCGTCAATATTGCCTTTATAGACTCTTACAGCCCTTGTGTGTTTTAAGACAATTATAATCTTCTATCTCAATAGATTTTATCATAGATCTATCACTATCTAATTCATTAGAGAATATCTTTATAGTAGTTGATTGACTTACAAAGATGACTCATTTTATTCCTTATAAGAAGACTCTTTCTAGTGAAGAAATAGTAAGGCTCTTTTTTGACAATATATATTAATATCATAGCCTATCAAATGATATAATATTTAATTAATGATCCTAGTTTATATCTAAGTTTCAGAGATGCCTTTTTGAAATATTGAAGGTGGACAATAAATTTTCTTTGGTTTTCTATCTTCAAACTAATGGCAAAACAGAACAAGTTATCCAAATTTTGGAGTATTATTTATGATGCAATATCAACTATCAATAAGACAATTAGGTCTCATATCTACCATTAGCAAAATTTGGATGTAATAATATTATTTATGCCTCAATTCAACAAATATCATTTTATTCCAACTATCAATATCATTTGATGCTTGACTTGTAGAATATACTAAAGAACAACAATCCAACAACCAAAAGATTTGCAAAGCATCTATCACAATACCAAACAATCTTGAAGCTTTAATTATAAGCAACTCAAGATGTTTACAAGACATCTGCAGATAAATTCAAGTACCAACTATTTATTTTTTATATTGAAGATAAAGTATGGTTTCTTCAATAGAATATCAAGATCAAATAATCATATAATAAGTTTGGCTATTGGAGATTAAAACTATTTTTCATCAAGAAACAAATTAATCTAGTAGCATATTGCTTGGAACCACCATCTTCTATAAAGATACATCCAATTTTCTATGTCTCTCTTTTGAAGCCTTTATAGAGAGTCATGTATTTCAAAAAGAATATAACAATTGCCACCTAGTATCAAAATTAAAAATCATGAAAATACGAGGTCAAAAAGGTACTTGATTCACAATAAAGGTGGGACAAATTGAAATATCTTGTTCATTGGCATGGCATAATATCAATGAATATACATAAAAATTAGCCAAAAATCTTATCAATGTACCTCAAAAGATACAAAAATTTTATTAATTTTATTTTTAGAAATCCAAATATATTTAATAATAACTTTTAGATGAAGATTGAATTTAAAAAATATCTATAAGAAAAAAAGAGTTAAACCAAAGCCTTCATCAATATACAATCATCTATTCCAAGATAAAATAGAGTTGTAGAAATAAGTCAGTCACCATGTCAAACCTTCAAGTGTTGAAAGATTTAACAAAATAAGATTTAGAAGATTTACTTGCTACTCAAGCTTTAAATAAACTAGTGTAGTTTTCACAGCCTTTAATTGAACAAAATGAAGATGATACATTTCAATATCAAGTACAATTACAATTGGAGCCATTAGGAGCAACATTCAACCATACAAGTCTTGATTCCAATATTCAAGCTTTAATGATATTGCTTGAGCTTAGAAAGGTAAATCATTTTAAATTTGAAATCTTATTTAAAGGATGTTTTGAAGGCCACAATGAAGATCAAATCCTTAGATGGAATATTTTAACAACGGAGGTAATAGTTGAAGGCTATAGGCAATTTTTTCAAGGACCAATAGAACCTATTGTCCAAGAATGGAGAATATAATATATAGCTTCATTGATACAATATATTCTTGACTTTTTATGTATGTAAGAAGATTTTCATAAGTATGAGTTCTTTTTAGAACTTGTCGCTAGAAAAGAGGGTGATGTTAAGGTTATATACTTTGGAAATTCACAAAGCCTTCTAGAACATTCTAAAAACTTCTAAATTAATAGAAGTCACTTCAAAAGCTTTCTAGTTATAGAAGGAGCTCAATAAGCTTCTAAGTTGGTAGAAGCTACTTAAAAAACTGTTTAATTTGATAGAAGCTGCTCAAGAAGCTTTTTAGATAGGGATATATATTAGAGTTAAGGCTGAAGAGTTCTTCAGTCTTAATAATGTATCTCTTAGAGTTCTAGCTCATCTTTCTTAGTATTGTTCACGCATTTATTTAAATAATTCAAATCCTTATTGATTTCTTCTTGAAACCTCTTTCTAATTTAAGTCTCTTATTTTATATTCTCGTGTCTTTGATATTGTCTTTTTAATAGCTTCAACTTTCTTGATCATAACTTTTATAGTTGATGAAAAATTAACCTAAATTACTTTTTGTTCAACTATAATAATATAAGATTCTACATCTTTTCTATGCATAGCACTATTTGTGGAGGTTTGCTTTTCTATCAACTTTTTTATGCCTCATTTTCCAAAATTAATTTTTAAAGGTTCTTTAGACCTTGTGAGTCTTATCCTACCTTCTTTAAAATATATAATTCCATCCTTGAGTGCAACCTTCAATTGTCACAATCACCATACTCATGGTTTAGATTGTCATATTACATACATCTTTGTACAAATTTTTTTAAGCCTTTAAATATCTTTGATGACCTTGCCATCTAAGATTTCTTCAATTCAATTATTTCTACCCTCAAATCCTATATGTTCTTGATCAATTTCTCAAAAGTATCATCCTTGACAATCTTAATGATTTTTTAAAATGGCACTAGATTTTGGAATGTGGCCATTGATTCCAATCTTGATAAACAACCACAAGTCTTAATCTTTTAATATTTAGCTATAAGTCCTATTATTTCTTTTATTAGCCTCCAATTATTTGTAAATCTATTTTTAGATGTCCTATCTATTAAATGAAAGAGCAGCTTATCTTCCAATTATTTATCAAGTGCTTATAAGAATAGCTCAGTCTTCTTGGTTTTTAATAGCTACTTCTCATGCCATGGTAATTAGCCAAATTTTGTTTCAAACTCCTTGATTAATTCATTTGGAGCCATTTGATTTTTTGGCCTTAGCTCAATCTACTCTAAGAATGATCTTTTGTTCATCTATTTTGAATCCTCTTCAAAGAACTTATCTTTTAATATCTCCTCAAATATCTTCTATGATAGAATCCCTTTATGCAATTCATGCACCTTCTTTCTAATTTTTGATATCACTGCCAAATTAAAAGTGGTAATCAATTTCATTTCTAAAATTCAATGTACTTTTATTTTACATATATAAATCTTTAAGAACTTGGTGATGTTTCTTCCATCAAATCTTCTAATCTTATCTACCACTACTTGCAAGGCTTTGGTAGTACTCTTATCAACACCTTATACTTATTATTTTTTTTTTATAAACTAGATAGATATTCTGAAAAGATCTTGAGCAGTCAACTCCCCTAGTAATCCAAATCTTAGATTTTGATCTCCCATCTTTACTTATAGAAAAATTAGTACTTTAAGACTTTCTCAATAGAAGCACCAATAATGTTGGGATAGAGAGAATTTGCCTCTAGAAAATACTAGGCTTCTAATTATCACTAATTTCTCAATCAAGTATCAAGATAAATAAATATTTCAAATTTATATAAAATTATTTCTAAAAAAGATAATTACATCAAATACACAAGCTTCTAGTATTTTAAAATCTCCAAAATGTATCAAAATATATTAAATCCTTCATTAATCTTAAAGATGATTTTTTCCAAACTTCAATAGCACATATCTTCAAATTGGACTATTCCTAAGTATTAAAATTTTACATAAAGTATTGATGTATTTTTAACAACTACCACAACAAATTTCAACAGTCAATTTATTATCAATCTTTAGATATTACCAAAATTCTAATAGTAGCTTCAAATCCTTATTTACAAATACTTGTATATTAAATTCTTTACATCTTATAAATTAAATGCTCAAATACCATGAAAATTTAGTATATAGTTTTTTAACATAATAAGTCACCTTTTTAGAAATTTTTAGATAAAATTTTATTTGAAAGCTCATGATATAGTAGAAATCATTACTATTAACAAAAGGTCTACTTACTATCTTGGAATTTAATCTATTTTTTTAACTTCCAATATTTTTTTCTTCCAAACTTTAAAAATAATAATTCTTCTTTATAAGATTTGGATCTTAAAATCACCTCTCTAATTGCACCTTTTGATCTTTAAAATCTCTTGTATAACTCCTTATATCCTCAATAGAATGATAGTAGGTACAATTCATATACCTTAATTTCAAGCACCTACTTCTCCCTCATAAAAACTCCAATTTTTTTAATTTTTATACCAAAATTATAGTACAAAAAATAAGCTTTTTAATCCTAGCCTTTTATTCTGAAATTCTTTCTTTGAAATTGCTAAAATCCTTATTTTTGTTGCAAATAGTCTATTGAAAGCCTATTGGATATGACCATTGACTAATAGAGTATGAAGATCTTCATTCCTTGCTTTTATTCATCCATATCTTATTTTCATCCCTCCAAATAAGCCTTTTAGTAATTTAATTTTTTATCTTTGGATTTCAATCTCTTCTCAAGTCTTTATACTAAATATTTAGATTTTATATAATTTAAATGCTATAATCAAAATAATTAAAAAAAAATCAAAATAAAGTTTTTTATATAAATTTCTTTTAATTTAATCTATTAATTATTTTAATATATATTTAGAACTAATAAACATTCTACATATTTTAACTAATTTTTATATACTATAAGCATTTATAATACAACAATAATATAAGATGTATAATATTTTTTAGAATTTGTTAATTACTATTGGATCTTCATCAAATTTTTTTTTCAAGTTGTAGCTCTATTGATACATTTAACTTATAAAAAAAAACTCAATGGAATAAGGAAGCAAAGGCATTATTTGAAGCTTTGAAGAGAGCTTTTACTTCTACACCAATCTTATGTAATGACAACTTCTTCAAAGCATTCTTTATGGAAATAGATGCATCAGACTTTGTCTTCGCTGCAATATTGTCACAAATGGGAATAAATCACAAACTTCATCCAAAAAAATTTTATTCAAAAAAATTTTCAATAGCCGAGATTAAATATAAAATCTATAACAAAGAACTTCTTGTAATCATGGATTCTTTTCAAGAATGGCATTATTATCTAGAAGGCACTTCCAATCTAGTACCCATTATATACAGATCATAAGAACTTCAAGTATTTCATATCAACATGTGTTTTGAATTGTTGCCAAGCTTGTTGGAGCATGTCTTTATTAAGATTCAAATTTAATATTATTTATCAATCAAAAAATAACAAGGTTTATTTGATGCCCTTTTTAGACGTTCTTATCTTGCTCCAAAAAAAAGAGATGCAACTTTTGATCAACAAAGGATAATTTTGTTGAAGCCAAAATAATTTCATCTTCAAGCATTGAAATCAACATTGATTGTTGATTTAACTTTTTTCAAGTAAGTCTAATCAAGTATGTCTTTAGACTTTTTTATTTATAATATTAAGAATAATTAATCTAAGTCTCATGATATTTTTAAGTTTAAATTTAAGAATAATTTATCCTATTTTTAAAAATATTTATATGTTCCAAAAGATGAAACATAATTATATACTCTTGAAATTCGTCACAATTCTCTTACAATAGGACATTTCAAGTACAATAAGATTTTGGAACTAATATCAAGAGATTTTTGGTGGTCTCAAATGTGGAAGGTAGTTAAAGAGTTTGTACTATCATGTGATATTTATTCAAGATCAAAAACTCCTTATCATTGACCTTACAAACTTCTCCAACTATCATCTATATCAAAACAACCATAGTCTTCTATCTCTATAGATTTTATTATAAATCTATCAATTTTAAGTTTATATGATTTTATATTCATGATTGTAGATTATTTCACTAACATGGCATATTTTATATTATATTCAAAATCTATTACAGGTGAAGAAATAGTTAAATTCTTCTTTAATAATGTCTATTGCTATCATGGATTGTCAAAGGATATTATATCAGATAGAGAGATACAATTTATATCAAAATTTTAAAAAATCCTTTTCAAGATATTGAAGGTGGATATAAAATTATCTTTAGCCTTCCAATCTCAAATTGATGGACAAATAAAATGTATAAATCAAGTTTTAGAATAATATTTGAGATATACTATCAATTATCATCAAGATGATTGGACAATTCTTTTGCTATTGGTAGACTTTGCTTATAATAATTTAATATATTTTTCTATTTAACAAACATCTTTTTTTGCCAATTATAATTATCATCCATAACTTGATACTTGTAACTTTTCAAAAGCTAATAATCCTATGGCGCAAGACTTGGCAAATTGATTGTTAGAGCTATATATAATAATAAAGGTACAATTAAAAGTAACTTAAGAACGATAAAAGACCAAGGCAAGTATCTATTGTAAGAAACAATCTCAAGTCTATGTTAGTAACAAGGTATGATTACTTTGTTGTAATATTAAGACTATTCATCTTTCTAACAAGTTGGATTTATTGTAAGCTTAGACCATTTTTAATTTGTGAACAAGTCAATCCAATTGCTTATTGATTAAACCTATGAGAGTTTATAAAGATCCATCCTATATTCTACATTTCTCTATTTGAACCATATAAGACAGTGGATATACAAAGAAAAAGACAAATGCCATTGCTTCTTATAGAAGTAGACAATAATAAAAAAATTGAGGTGGAAGAGATATTAGATTTGAGGTGGGATCAAAATAAGTTGAAATATCTTGTACATTGGGGCAAATATGATATTAGTGAATGCACATAAAAGCCATCTAGGAATCTAGCAATTATATCAATCTAAGTCAATATATTTTATTAATAACATCTATCAAAATCAAAATAAAGAGGAAAATAAAATCTTTATTAGAAAATAAAGAAAATTCAATGGAGATCTCATTTTATCTTATATCATTAGTTTGTGACTTATTTGGATTTTAGCGCTAAGGAGATCAAAAATCAACTAGTAAATTCAATTTAAGAGCTATCATTTATTAAATTATTGGATGAGACATTATAACTATCATAACCTTTAAAACAACAAAATAGAGATGAAAATCCTCAAGAATGACATGTTCTTCCTTGAATTGATGGCAAAATATAACGTGTTTGATATTACAATCTTGGAAAAGACTCCCAATGTTTGGTAACACTTTTGGAAGTAGAAACTACTCTTAATGGTATTTCAAATATTTTGTATAAAAGAAGTTATGAATGCCCTAATAATGATCAAATATGAAGGTGATCTTCCTGTTGTAAGATAAAAAACTATTGATGGCTAAGAGTACCTATCAACTTTATTTAAAGAAAACAAATATTAGAATATTTGACAAATATAATTTGATACATCTTAAACTGTTTGAACATGTAATCACCACTCCTTATGGAACTTATTTTTAAAAAGGGAAATAATGTCACAAACATAAGATTTACTCTAATAGTTATTTAAAAAAATATAGATAGATAAAAATACATAAAAGTAGATTAATTTGATGATATCTTATAGAAAAGCTTTCTAAAAGCTTCAAAGATGCGATTTTATCTTTGTACATATCTATAAGTGATTGGTAGATTAAAAACTTGGCCAATAAGTTAGCCACATATTGCATATATTAATAGCTTGTAGAACAAGTTAATTACATGGCACACATACAAGAAATTTATCTTTTAAATTTGACATGTGTCTTACAAATTGGATATATGTTGAAGGTCCTATAGAGCATTAGTAAGTAGCTTTTAAGTAGATAGTATATATAGAGATAAGAGTAAAGTCTTCTTTACTCTTATCAGTGTCTTTCTTATTCTAGTCTTATTTCAAGAATCTCTAAACTTCTTATGTTTAGCAATAGCCATTATAGTTTTAATATTATTCCATCTTTGAGTGATTTTTTATTCTCTTGAATAATACAAGAGTGTATTGATATTTTATTCTCTTATGATTCATATCATTGATGACAATGTGTTTAGCTTCTCTACAATATAAGCACAAATCCTCTTGATGATGTCAAATCTTTTTTTATTTGGTAAGAGGTTTAAAACGTATTATATCAATTTGTATTGGTTTTGACTTAGTTAAATAAATTTCTAAAAACTTAAGAACTGCTATTATTAATTAATTTATTTCTTTTCAATTAAATCTATATTTTTTATACTTTTTAAATAATCAATTATTATATATAAAGATTTAAGTAATAAATTATTTTAAAAAGTCTGCTTTTGATATTATTAATAACAAATCTTTGATGTTATTTTTCAATCCATAACAAAATTTATTCATAAGAGCTTTGTCATTCCACTCGACATCGCAAGTAAGGTTTTAGAATTCAATAATATATATTGTAGCTGATTGTGATTTTTATTATAAAGATAAGAGCTTGGTCTCTGCAATCTTTTCTTGATTATTTTTTTAAAATATAATTGTAAGCACTTTAAAAAATAAATTCAAATCATAAAAAATTGTAAATCCTTTTCCATCAAAGATGCAAATCAAGAAAGAGCACTTCCAGATAAAAGTGTGCCTATGAATCCAACTTGAGTAAATTCATTAGGATATTGATAAAGATGTAATTTTAAATAAAGCTTGATTTGTTGTAAAAATCCTTGAAATTTTGATCTTGTTGTATCAAACTTCTTAGGCATACTAATCTTTGTTTCCTTCATGCTTGTAAAAGTAATACTTCCTAGATTTAATTATAAAGTTGATCTACCTACTTCACTCAACTATACAACTTCTCGGCATATGTTTTGGACTTCTTCCATAGATGTAGGAATAGTGCTTCTATTGTTGATATTAGTGATGTGTAAAATTTTTACCTTGAGAGTATTAACAAGTTCTTAAAGATGTGTGATAATTATAAATCTATTCTCACTTCCACTAAATATAGCACTTATGATTTTTTCTTCCATCTTAGGCAACTTAATAAATCTACAATTCAAACTAAAAGAAGATAATTTATTATTATGTGATATGATCTTTAATCTAGAAATACACTCAATACCTAGCTATAGAGAATTTACTTATAACTTATTGATAAGATACCAATAAGTAATTTGTCCTTAATAAAAAAAGATAAATAATATAATAATATTTTTAAAAAATATTTTATCAATAAAATTATCTTATATTTAAATAGATTTATATGTAACTTTTTTTTATGGCATATAAAAATTCTTAATATCTTTTTTTTTATAAAATCATAACTAATCAATTATTGATAAGTTACATTGCAAATAGCTTTTAAGAAAAATTACAATCCCCTTTCAAAACCTCATCTTTACATCAAAATTTTATTATAGTTCCATATATCCATTTTTCCATCTCTATAAAGTCTTAGCTCTTAAAAAACCCCTTTAATTTATACAAAAGGCTCAAATTGCAACAAAATCCTTTAATAGCTTATTCACTTGTAAAGATATATTTCTTCTTGAACTTTGAAATTTAAATATTCTTGATTTAGTTATTCAATTTTTATCAAATTTCTCTCAAGTATAGGTTATACTATTAAGCTTTGCTATTTAAAAAGAATTCAATTGCAGATTTATTTTTGATCATCTAATATCTTTAAAATCCTACCAAGTGTTTCAAATCCTAGTTTATAGATACCAAAGTATTACTTTCTTCATATCTCACAAATCCAAAATTATAATGCTATAAAACTTTTGTATATAATTTTGTAAGATAAAAATATACACTTTTAGAAATTTTGAGCCAAAAATATATCAAATTATTTAAAATATAGCTCAAAATATAACCACTAACTAAGCAAGATCACATATTGCCCTTAGATTGCAAGTACTAATTTCAACTTCTAATATCTCCTTTATCCTAGCTTGGATTTTATTAAGCTATATATAAAAAATATAGTCAAAAAAATGTTTTTTTTAATTACAGTTGCTGATTCTTAATTTTTCTTTATATACGCAAGTTATATCCAAAAGAGTGACAATAGATATAATTTCAATATCTTAATTTTGAGTGCCTATATTTTCTTTTAAAAAAGTCCAAATCACATAATTTTTGTACCAAAATCATAGTTAAAAATCCAAGCTTCCTAATTTTAGCCTTTGATGTTCAAATTCTTTCAAAAAATAAATTCTAATCCCTAATAAGACTTCAAGTAGGCTCCTTGAAGCTTATTTGGTATGACTTTTGGCCAATAGGAATAGAAATTTCTATCATCCATCTGCATTCATCTACATGAATGACCTAACTATTCTTTTTTACACTAAAAAATCCTTTTCAATCTTTTTTTAATAAGATTTATAAAATATGTATTTTAAATATCAAATAAAAGAAATAAACAAGATTTCAAGGCTCACCAATATCTAACAAAGATGACTTATAATATATAAATGTTATTATCAATACAAAATCAACTTCAAAAATCACTACCAAAAGAAAAATAAGATTATATAAATCTCAATATTAGCCATTTTAAATGAATTTTTTTTAAACTAATAACCTAATCATATTTTATAACTAATAAAAATCCATTGATATGGCTCTCACTTAGTTGTGTAGTAAATTATACATCAAATATATATGTACAATATTTTCACATGATAGCCAAATCACAATATAACACTGCAACCTCTAATATCAAATAAAAATTTCCACAAAGTGAGGTAATCCACTCTCTTTAAGGAAAAAATCAATGTTAGAAAGCAAAGAAAGTTAGTTTTAAAAGTGGATAGTTTGCAATCTTCAAATATAAAAAATAAAAGTGAAATAATCCATTCACTTCTAAAATATAAAACAAAAATAATGAATTAGCACTTTTGTCAAACTATCAAAGACATAAAATACAAACAATAAAAGTATCAAAATATTCTTGTGTTACTTGAAAAAAATAAAGAATCGCTCAAAGATGGTATATTATCAAACTAGAATGGCTATTGTCAAAAATAAGAAGAACAGAGATTCTTGAAATAAGACTAGGAACAAAAAAGACATTGATAAGAGTGAGGAAGGCTTCACTTTTGTCTCTATATATACTATCTATCCAAGAGCTACGTGGCAACATTCTATATGACTTTTGACATGTGTCCAATTTATAAGATATGTGCCAAACTTATAAGACAAGTTTTTTATGTGTGTGCCAAATAATTAGCTTATTTGATAAGCTACCAATATGTGCAACATGTGGCTAATTTGTTGGCCAAGTTTCTAACCTACCAATCACCTATAGACATAAATAAAGATGAGTTGCATCTATGAAGCTTCTAAAAAATTTATCTATAAGATATTATCAAATTAATCTATTTTTATTTATTTCTACCTATCTATATTATTTAGATAACTATTAAAGTAAATCTTATGTCTATAATAAAAAATTTCTTATTTTTCTAATACTTGTGGTCTTCTTAAATTTATATATATCAAAATGGATAATTTTCAATAACTTAATAGCATGTTGTTATATTATAATACAAATATTAGATGAAAGAAAAAAAAAAGATTATATTATAAAAAGATTCAATTGAAAATATAGTTGCAAAGTACTTTAAAAAAATATAGATAAAAGATAAGGACGTAGTAAAATAATTTAATATTAATATTATCTTTTTATAAAAAAGGCTTCTATTTATTTTGTAAGACCATCAACAAGACAAAATAAGATAGATTAATAAAAATACTACTATAGACATATTTAAATCAAAATAAAGGATAGTTTTTTTAAAAAATAATCTAAAAAAATCTTGAATTGATATCCAAAAAGGACTAGTTGTGAACTAGGATTGAAACCAAATTCTAAGATACAAAATTGTATATTGTTATATTATAATATGGCTATAGAATAAAAGAGCAAAAAAAGACATATATTATAAAAAAATTTAATTGAAGACTAAATAAAAAAATTATTTTAAAAAATATAGATAAAAAATAAAGAAGTAGTAAAAATATTTAATATTAATATTTTTTTTTCATTATAAAGTCTTCTACTTACTTTGTAAGATCATAGACAAGATAAAAAAGGTAGATTAGCAAAAATACTACTACAAATATCTTTAGATTAAAAAAAGATAGTTTTTAGCAAAAATTACCTAAAAAAACCTTGGATTAATATCCAAAGAGGATTGGTTGTGAAGTAAGCTTGAAACCAAATCCAAGGCACAAAACTGAGTGCCTACTATAGATAAGAGATTTTTTTGTTGATCAAAAAATAGAATTGGATAGCAAACTTGATTTTAAGGTTTTTGAATTTGTAATGACTTTGTGAGAGCTATACAAAATTAAGGTTCTATTTGGATGACTTTGGTTGATGAAAAATAAAATAGATTCACATTTTGGAGAATTTTGTGAATTTTGTAGTATATCTACAAGTAAAAATTTGTAAATTTGTGAACATAGTTGTGTTAAATGTGTGTTATAAATTATAGCTTAATTGAATGGTTAGATCATAGGTTATTAAAATTTAAATAAATTAGGATTTTAAAAATTGGATTTGAGGATCAATGAGGATTTTTACAATTTTGAACAATTTGCAAATTAGATTAAAATGGTTTTTTTTTTTAATTGATAGTTAATTTAATTTTTAATATTTTTATAAAATTTTAGAAT
Source organism: Physcomitrellopsis africana (assembly GCA_036785485.1). NCBI lineage: Eukaryota > Viridiplantae > Streptophyta > Bryopsida > Funariales > Funariaceae > Physcomitrellopsis > Physcomitrellopsis africana. Next base: position 65,681 of record JAWRVF010000910.1, read on the forward strand.
ACATGAAAGGTGCAATAAGGAGCTATTGACATTAAAAGATTGACAATTAGATTGGAAAAGAAAGGCAACCAATATCCAAGTGGATTAGGAGTTTTTTTTCTTAATTTGTAGATTTAAATTCTTTCAAATTTTGTATGCTTATTTTTAACTAGCAAGTTAAAAAGTATACAAATTTTAAATGAAGATCAATAATTAATTTAATAATTATTAAGATTTTAAATCTGCTATAGGATTTAATTATGATTTGATTAAATCTTTTTTAGGATTTTATTAGAGTTGTATTAGAATTTTATTAAGATTTTATTGAAGTTTGATTAGAATTTGATTAGAATTTGAATAAGACTTGATTAGGATTGTTTTAGGATTTTATTAGGATTTGACTAGGATTTCTTTAGAATTTCTTTAAGATTTTTTATGATTTCTTTAAGATTATTTCTGATTTTTTTGTAATTTTTTATAATATCTTTAGAATTATTTATAATTTCTTTAAAAAAAATTTAGGATTTTTTAAAGGTTTTTTTATGATTTTTTTAGAGATTCTTTAGAATTATTTAAAATTTCTTTATAATTTCTTTAGGTTTTTTTAAAGATTTTTTAATGATTTTTTTATGATTCTTTTAGGAGTTCTTTAAGATTACTTTAAGCTTTGATTAGGATTATTTAAGATTCAATTGGGATTTATTTAGTGTTATATTAGGATTATTAGATTTTTAATTAGTTGCAAAATACAAGTTTACCTTCCATAGCCAAATGCCTAGTGTTGTATTATAACAAGTTTATATGATAAAAATATAAATAAGAATGATTTTTTACTTAATATTCAATTATCTTGATTTAATAGGAACTCAAGATAGTTAAGAAAGATTTTATGAAAGCTTCTTAGATTTTTTTCTTATCCTTATAGCTAATAGATAAAAATTAATTATTAATTTTTCCTTTTAGGTTATAGAAATTCTTTCACTACTTTTAAAAAGCCATAAATTAATAAAAATAGAATAGAAGAGATAAATAATTAATATGGTTGATACTAGGATTAAGTTGAAAATAGGATCAAGCTTAAAAATCTTTAGAATAGATTAGATTAATACCTAGGGTTGATTGTTTACACGACAGGGTTGAAATCAAATCTCCAGCCTTAAAAATGGCCACCAAGGGCAAAGTATTGGATCATTTGAAAATTAGCGACTAAGATTTGAGAATTAGCTTCAAGCATCTTCCAAAAGTGTAAGACTTATTTTTATAGGATTTGGAAGGAATTAGCAATTATTATTTTTAATCAAGATTTATGTTGGTGATTTGGATTTTATGCAATAAAATTAAGGTTAGTACTCTTGGCTAGTGTGTGCTATTGGTATAACATCTATGGTTAAAATTTTTACAATGTGTAGTTGATTGGATTTGCTAAGAGTATGTGATTGATTCAATGTATTAAGAGTACGTAAAATTTTGTGATAATCTAATAGTGGAGTTGGAAGATATTTATTCTTTAGTGCAAAAAGATACCAAAAATTGGTAGTTTAGGATTATTTAGGATTTTTGCAATATCTAAAGATCTATTAGTCAAAACAAGGAGAAATTTAGCATGGTGGTAGAAGACTCAAAGATCAAACTATATATCAATTTTGAGTTGAAGTTAATAGTTAAACAAAGGAAAAATTATTGTTGGAATATTTGCATCAACTTTCAAATTGGCGGCTAAGTGGCATTAGTGAGGGTTTTGAGTGTTTTTTCTCAATTTATAAGTTGTATTGGGTTGAAATTTTTTGAACATGTAAAAAACTTATAGTGACTATTGTGTGCTAAATTTCACACAATAGTCACTATATAGTTATATAAGAAGAATATTATATTCAAAAGTTCTTAAAGCTAATACAAAGTATTCAAAAATATTCTTCTTAATTACTTTAATTATATACAAACTCTAATTTTCTTATTACTTTCAGAATAAGAATATATTCTTCTTATATAGATGACTATAATAGTCACTATATAGTTATACTTAAAAACTTCTTATAGTGACTTTGTATTACACTTTAAAAACTTATAGTGACTATTGTGTGCTAAATTCCATACAATAGTCACTATATAATTATATAAGAAGAATATTATATTCTTCTTATATAGATGAAACCTATTAAGATTTTTTATATATTTGTAAACCGCAACTTCACCCTCCACAGCCAAGTACTTGATTCATTCTTAAATAAGATGACATGTAATATAATATAAGTAGTGAATCTAATATAAAAGTTTGAGATAGAAGATATTAGATTTTATTTGTGATTATTTGAAATTGATACTACAAAAAGGTAAGAAGGTTGAATTTGGAGTTTTTGATGGAGCTTTGGATAACGCTTCAAGTGGATCTTCAAGTAGAGCTTCAAATAGATTTTCTATTAGTGGACAAAGTATATATTTAGATTCAAATATTGCAAATATATTTCAAGCATTTACATTATTTATACAATAGCAACAAAGCAATGATTGCAAGGAGGCTTTAGCAATCAAAGCATTATAAGCAGTGGTTAATAAGATTGACCAGTTTGATAAAAGGAATATTTTTAAGTATTTGAGATATTATATACAAAAAATAGAATTGAATTGTATTTTGAAAAAGAGATGATTCTATTATTTGAACTTGCCATGATGTCAAAGATAAGAGAGTATGTGAAGTTAATTATGGAATAATTTGGAAGTTCTTAAAAGATATTTTTCCATATATTGAGAGATGGATATTTTTTGGAAGACTTTGATTGAGTCACTGAGAAGTCATTTTTGAAATGGATTGAATATTCTATTAAGAAATTATAAGCTACCCAATTATTAAGGAACTTTGAAAGGTAATATTTTTTATTATTAAAAGTAGAAAAGATAATATTGAGACCAAACAAGGTTGAATTGTTTCTCTAAGCAGCTGATAGAGAATTGTAAGAGAAATAAGAAATTCTTCTTGAAGATAAAAAAGAAGATGAAGAATTGACAATAAAATAGAAAGAAATTGAAAATATAGTAGAATTACTTGTAAAAAGAGAAGAGAAAGGATAGGATTGATATTCAAAGAATTGTATAAGTATTTAAAATTCAAGTACCTACTTCATAATCAAGAGTATCTATTGTTCAACCTTCAATAACTCCACTAAAAAAATATATATATAAAAATTGAGGAAATTATATGTGGGATGCAAGATCTTCAAATCAAACTTGCAAAGCTTGAAGAGAAGACTTCTACAATAAGTTCAAAGGCTACTTCTAAGCAAGGATATGTACAAAAATATATTTGATGTAATGATGATTTTTATTCTCAAAAAGATTATAGTGAATTCAATGAAATAATGCAACTATTAGGAACATACACTCTGAAGGTTCATAGAACCTTCTAAAATATTTAAGAACCTTCTTAATTAATAAAAGTTGGTTGAGAAGTTTTTTAGTTAATAGAAGGTATTCAGAAGCTTCTTAGTTGGTGGAAGGAACTCAAGTAGCTTCCTAGTTAGTGGAAGGATCTCAAGAAGCTTTCTAATTGATAGAAGTTGCTCAAAAAGCTTTCTAGTTGATAGAAGTTGCTCAAGAAGCTTCTTAGTTTGATAGAAGCCACTCAAAAAGTGTCTTGGACATGAACATAAATAGGAGTCAAGGCTAAAGAGTTCTTCAATCTAAACAATGCAATTTTCAAATTTTAACTCACCTTTCTTGGTATTGTTCGTGTATTCATCTATTTAATTCAAGTTCTTGTTGGTTTCTTCTAAAAATCTTGTCCTAGTTTCAGGTCTCTTGTTTTGTATTCTTGTGTCTTTGACAATTTGTCAAGACTAATCTCATCTTCAATATCAAAGTTAGATCCTTTCTTGTTAGAGAGTAAATTATCCTTCTACTCGAAGGCATACCAATGCTTTAGAAGTTGCGGATTATCTTCCTCTAAATTGATATTTTTTTTATCACAATATTGGAGCTTTATTGCTCTTAAGAGAGAGTGGATCACCCCTCTTCTTGAAGATCTTAAAGCACTTTAGAGATTGTGGATTACCTTCCTCTAAACCAATATTGTCTTCTTATAGATTCATCTTTTCTTTCTCTTAGAATGGCTGGAAGTCAAGACATTAGTATGAGTGAATCTTCTGAGTCTAAATTAGACGCCATTATAAGTGCTCTTACTATTTTTTCTATTAGAATTGCAGAGATTGAAGGGATTGTTATAAAACTTTGTAATGACACAATAATTGGAGTATCACAATCTAGACTGCATCCACCTCCAACTTCTACGCTTGAGGATGCAGTACTACCTATGCTATGCCAAGAAAATCTACTTGTTCAACAACATAAAGAGCCTCGAGTTAGTCTTCCAAAAAAATATGATGGTACACGTTCAAAATTCCAAGGATTTGTCAATTGAATTCAATTGATAACAGTTCTATAATCTGATACTTATACGACAAAAGAATTGTGGATTGGATTTGTTGGCACCTTACTTACAAGACAAGCATTACTATGGTTTGCTCCCTTATTTGAAAAAAGATAATCAATTTTGAGCAGCTTTGAAATTTTCATAAAAATATTTGCAGAATTATTTGGAGAACATGATAAGGCTTGGTCGACAACAGCTAAGATCCAAGCATCATGTCACAAGGCGCACTTTGTATCTAATTTTAGATAGTTAGTATGTAACATCAATTGAGACAAAGAAGCTCTAATGAGCCAATTTTATTGGAGATTAAGAAATGATGTGAAGGATTTATTATTGTCACTTTCAGATCCACAATCACTTAATGAAGCCATTAGTCAAGCCATAAAATGTGATAACCAATTATTTCAATGTCAATAAGATCAACAAGACTCTTTCTGAACAATATATATATCAATATCATAGCCTACCAAATGATATAGTATCTGATCGAGGATCCTAATTCATATCTAAGTTCTAGAAGTGTCTTTTTAAAATATTAAAGGTAGATATTAAACTTTCTTCGACTTTCCATTCTCAAGCTGATGGCCAAACAGAATGAGTTAATCAAGTGTTGGAACAGTATTTACAATGCAGCATTAACTATCAACAATATAATTAGATCTTGTATCTATCATTAATAAAATTTATATATAATAATATTGTTTATGCTTCAATTCAGTAAACATTGTTTTACTCTACCTATGGATATCATTTAAAGCATGATCTATGAAGTACGCCAAAGAATAATAATCTAGTAGTTGAAGGATTTGTAAAATAGCTATAGTAACACCAAACAATCTTGAAGCTTCAATTACAAGCAGTTCAAGATGCTTACAAGACATCTGTAGATAAATTAAAATATCAACTGCTTGCTTTTCATATTAGACATAAAGTATGGCTTCTTTGATGGAAAATCAAGACTAAGTGGCTATATAATAAATTGGACTATCAAAGGTTGGAACCATTTTCTATCCAAAAATAAATCAATCAAGTGGTATATCACTTAGAATTACCATCTATTATAAAGGTGCATCTAATTTTTCATGTCTCTCTTTTAGAACCTTATAGAAAGCTGCATATTTCAAGAAAGATACAAAAATTGCTGCCTAATATCAAAATTGAAGATTATAAAGAATACGAGGTTGAAAAGGTACTTGATTCATAGCAAAGGTGGAATAAATTAGAATATCTTGTTTACTAGCAAGGCTATGGCATTAATGAGCGTATATGGGAAGCAACTGCAAATCTCGCCAATGCCCCTCAAAAAGTATAGGAATTTCATTGATTCTATTTCCACAAATCCAAACATATTTAATGATAACTTTTTAATAAAGATTAGATTTAAGAAATATTCATAAAGAGGGAGAGAATTAAATTAAAGCCTTCATCTATATATAATTGTCTATAGAATAAAGTGATAGAAATAAATTAGTCACCATATCAAACCTTCAAGCATTAAAAGAACAAGACTTAGAAGATTTGTTTGCCACGCAAGCTTCAAACAAACCAATATAGTCTTCACAAGCTTCCATTGAGTAAAGTGAAGACAATATATTTCAACACCAAGTACAACCTTGCTTGGAGCCATTAGGAGCAAGATCCAACCATGCAAGTCTCAATTCTACTGCTCAAGTTTTAGTGATATTGCTGGAGCTTGAAAAGGTGAATTCTTTTAGTCCTAAGATTTTATTTGGAGGATATTTTGAAGGCTGCAATGAAGATCAAATCCTTTGATGGGATGTTTCAACAATGGAGGTACTAATTCAAGGCCATAGGTAATTTCTTTGAGGACCAATAGAACCCATTGCTTAAGAACGGAGAATAGAATACATAGCTTTACTAGTACAATATATTCTTCATTTCTTACGTATGTAATAAATTCAAGCTTCTCTTGGGATTCATCGCTAGAGAAGGAGGTGATGTTAGGGACATATACTTTGGAGGCTTATAGAACCTTCTAGAATATTTTACAAATTTATTAATTGATGAAAGTTTGTTGAGAAGCTTCCTAGTTAGTAGAAAGAGCTCAAGAATCTTCCTAGTTAGTGGAAGGAACTTAAGTAGCTTCCCAGTTAGTGGAAGGAGCTCAAGAAGCTTCCCAGTTGATAGAAGCTGCTTAAAAAGCTTCTTAGTTTGATAGAAGTCACTTAGGAAGCATCCTAGATAAGAATATATATAGGGGTCGAGGCTGAAGAGTTCTTCAATCTTGACAATGCATCTCTTGGAGTTCTAACTCACCTTTCTTGATATACTCATCTATTTAATTCAAGTTCTTGTTGGTTTCTTCTGGAAATCTTGTCATAATTGCAAGTCTCTTATTCTGTATTCTTGTGTCTTTGATAGCAACAAGACATTATTTTTTGAAAACATGAAAAAGTAGCATTAAAAGATACTGGTGATTTTTTTCAAACTAACTTTAGTAAGAGAGGTATAAAAGCATTGATTAAAGATTATTTGATAGCAAATAGGATTACAACAATGGAAGTTACAAATTATGGTACTAGGATAGATGATGATGGCAAACAAGATTTTTTTAGAAATATTGAATTAAGTGGATTTTGGTCTTCTGCCATTTCTATAATATATAAAAAAAAGATACTATGAAAAGTTTTATTGAGGACTATTGTAATAATTTGTGGAACTATAAGTTGGAAGGATCTTAAGAAAGCTTTATCAATGTATGCCTATATTACTAAGAGTCAACATGAAGCTTTGATGGACGAAAAGAGAAGATGGGATTTTAATGATACACAAGAAAGAAATTCTTTTAAGAAACAAACTTGAGGAAATAAGGCTTGTGAGATGGCTTCACAAGAATTATTAATGAAAGATGCTTCAATAGCATTAAAGAAAAAATCAAAAGATACAAGAGAAAAAGATAAGTTAATAACTTAGAAATTGCTCTTTGATATTGAAGCAACAACAAATTTAAAAGAGGTGCTGGAGGAGTGTGTGCTCAATGCTAAAGTTGAATTTATATTGAAAGAAATTTTGAATATTATAAAAAAAAAAATTCATGATGTCATTATTGACAATATTAAGCAGAAGAGGCAATTAATGGATGAAGTTGGATTAAATCATGCTATTGATGCATGTATATATAAGGATGAAAAAGATGAATTTGATAATTGTTGTAAACAATCAATAAGTGAGGAAAGGAGTCGTAATCAAAGAGCATATTTTGATGATCAAAGTAATAAAAAAAAAAGAGATTTCAAGTTATTATACTTAAAAGCATTTTGCTATAGTAACTATAGAGGTATTAATAAAGATTGGAGATATAGATGAACTGGTTGTTGCTTTGATTGCCTATGGATCAAAGATAAATCTTATATTCAAAGATTTTTATATGAAGCAAAAATAACCAATTGATATGGAGCATAGATGGATAATATGAGTAGTTAATAATATACAAGGTGAATTATATGGTGCTTATGTAAATATAAAAATTTAGATTGGTGACATCGCAATGGAGTAAAATTTCTTTGTTCAAGGTATAATATCTTATCCTTTTATTTTAGAATAACCATATATTATTACAACTCAGATGGAAATAAAGGTATTTAATGATGGTTCAATTTATACACAAATTTGTAATGAGGATGGAAGAAAAATAATATAATTTTTGATTGTGCCTCCAAATCATGAATGAAATAGAGACAAATTAAAAGTGAATCCATTACCAAGGATTATTGAAGAATTTAAGGATTTTTGAGGAGTACCACTATAAAGCAAGATTATGGAGGTATAAAAGGGAAGATATTCTTATAAGATATAGGTGCCTTTGATACAGGATTTATTGGCATTTTTGAAAATGAAAGTATAATATATAAAAAGATTGAAGATTTAAAAGAAAAGAAAGAAAAAGATTAGGTACTATTAAAAAAGAATTGTACGGGTTGAAAATATTAAAAAATAATGAAAAGATTATTGGTATTTATGAAAAAAATGGATTGGAGAATCTTTTGGAATTAATTGTATCTATTGGATTAGATAACAATGATAAGTTATATAGATTCATTCAAAAGAAGTTTATGACATGATTGAATCTTTTTAAGCACCAAAGGTTATGGTTAAAACAAAATATAAGATAATAGATAAGAAGGTGAAATCCGTTCCTAGATCTTTATCAGAAGATTCTAAAGAACAGATGTAAAAAGTGTCAAAAAAAAAGAGCTTAAGGGATCCAAGGAATATTGGACACAAGATCACTAAGAGACTTTTGAGGAATTGAAGATTGATTTTGATGGTTCTTTATTGCCAAAAGAAATTGTATACTTCAAAAAAATGTTAGCAAAATAAGATAAATCATTTGTTTTTGAATCTCATGAAATTGGATGTGTGGATCCAAATGTTGTAACTTCAATGGTTATTTTTACTATATCACATATATCTTAGAATTTGAAGCCAATTTTAGTATCAAGGATATATTTATAGAATTTGGTAGAATTATTAAAAGAAAAAATGAAGATGAAGATTTTGAAGCCTTCTTTTGTACTATATTTTAGTCGATGATTTACAGTGCCTAAGAAAAACAAATCATTATAATTTATTCAAGATATATAGGTAATAAATATAGTAACTATCAATAATACAGGAATTGGACGAATAATGGATGAATTTGTTGAAATATTTGTAGGAAGGGCAATCTATTCAATAAATGATTTGTATTCAGGCTATAACTAATTTCAATTTATAATAGAAAGTAGAAGTATGAAAACAATGAAAACACCACTTGGATTAGTTAGAATATATACTGTTCTTCAAGGTACTACTAACTTAATTGCATATATGATGAATGGAATAAACAAGGTATTCAGGGATTTTAATTCTAAGAAGACTATGTTTTTTTTAGATGATATTTTTATAAAAAGGTGCAAGGAAGAAGACAAGAATGAAACTTTAGATAAGAGGAGATATTGCAAGTATGTTATTGATCATATATAAGATTATAAAAAGATATTGACTTGGCTTGTAGAAACTCATCTTACATTATCAGATACAAAATCTACATTTGGAGTACAAGAAGTTGTAATTGTTAGACATTTATGTAGATATTATGGAAGGAAACCGGATCCTATCAATGTTGATGCAATTCGGAGAATGAAAGATGATTGTAGTTCTTTAACAAGGTACAAAGGTTTTTGAATACTTAAATATTCTATCATATTTCAATTCCTCCCTATGCTCACATAATAGATTTATTATATGAATTATTATACAAAGGTGATTGATTTAAATAGAAAAATATATATATATATATATATATATATATATATATAATAAAGCAATAGAAAGATTAAAGGATTTATTGACATTACCTCCAATGTTAAAAAAACTTGATTATAGGTGCAATAGACCATTGATTCTTATAATGGATATTAATCCAATTGCCACTAGATGGGTTGTAGGTTAAGATAATTTAAATAGACACAGATTTGGAGTTCAATTGAAATATGATAGAATACTTAAGTATTCAAAAACCTAAGGTTTTAAGTACTTGCCAATGTATATATTCACAAATAAAAAAGAAATTATATAAAGTTATTTCAGCTATAAAAGCTAAAAAAGACTATTTAATTAAAATAATGGTAGTAATTAAAATAGATTATTTATCTTTATTTAAAATGATTATTGATTGTACAATACTAAATATTATAGTGTTGAGATGGATTGTTTATATCAAGTCATTAAATCCAAAGTTTAGGCATATTGAGGGAAAAGACAATCTGATAGCAAATATGTTATCTTGAGCAAAATATGATAGAAAAGGTGAAATGATTAAAGATATTGATGATGTGGATATAAAATTTTATTCAATTTTATAATTGAATAAGAAAGATAAGTTATTTCATGAAGAAAATTATGAAAAAGAGTTATTAGATATTGGACATTATTTGAGTACATTAGCTAAGCATGCTAATTGGTAGAAAAATTTAAACAGATTAGAAAAAAAAACATATAAGTTCATATTACAAAAGAGATTTTTATAGAAGAGGCCAAAATCAAATATTAGAATGCCACAACAAGTAATAGGTATTAAGGAAGATTAATAAAAACTACTCAAGGAGTTTTATGATAGTCTATAGACGGAACATAGAAGAATTTGAATTACTTTTGCTAAATTGAAGGAACAATATTCGTAGAAGAATATGTATTGAGATGTAGCTTGATTTGTAGAGTCTTGTGAAACTTGTCAAATGTATTCAAATATACAATGTCAAGATAGTCTACATCCAACATATCCTTTGGCTATTCATTTTAAATAGATTGAGGATTTGATTATTATATCAATGGAACTATGGCAAAGGAGATATTTAATTTTGGCTTATGAAGATTTATCAAACCAAGTAAAAGGTAGGGCATTAAGGACAAAATCTACAAAGAAAATTTGTAGATTTTTGCTTGAGGGTGTTATTTGTTACTATAAATATGTAAAAAAGATTACTGTAGATTATGGAAAATTAAATACACATGAAACCCATGAATTCTTTAAGAAATATGGAATTAAATTATCATTGATTACTTCTTATAATCTAGAGAAAAATGCAAAGAGTGAACATGGACATCTACCAATTGTAAAAGCTTTAGTTAAAGCTTGTAATGGAAGAGTGAAGGAATGGCCTCAACTTCTACCTTATGTATTATAGGTTGATCAAATAATACATAGTTCAGTGACATGATATATGCCAATGGAACTCATGACAGGTCAAAAATCTATTATGACAATTAAAAAACATGTGCCAACTTAGAGTATGCTACCTTGGAAAGATAGATTAACAAGCAAAGAGTTTCTGGCTATTAGAATTTGGCAACTTGAAGAAAGATCAGAAGATGTGAAACTAGCATTAAAAAGATTATAAAAAGCAAGGCTAAAGAATAAGGCTTGGTTTGATAAACAACATTGATTAAGGCCTAGAGTAGTTGAAAAAGGTGATTGGATACTTATTTATGATAACAATTTAGATAATCAGCATAGTACTTTGTAAAATTTTTTAAAATGTCAGTTTGAACCATATGTAGTGATAACAGTCTATGACAATGCTACATATTCATTAAAAGAATTGGATGATATAAGGTTGAAAATACCTATTGTTGAAAAGCGAGTGAAGATTTTTAAAAAATGAGATGGATAAATCAATGTAGAGAATAATATTAAAGATATCAATGATTTTGAAAAAGATAAGTATATTAAAATAGATGGTGAAAATAATAATGAAAAACTTTATGCAAAAAATAAAGAGATGGTGTAATGCCAATTATAACATATGGTTCATTTGGCACATACCAGAGAATGCATAGGTTTAGAAAGGATGGATGTTGTGTAGTAATATGTTTATATGATAAAAATATAAATAAGAATGATTTCTATTTAATATTCAATTATCTTGATTTAATAGGAACTCAAAATACTTAAAAAAAGATTTTATAAATGCTTCTTAGATTATTTTCTTATCTTAATAGCTAATAGATAAAAATTAGTTATTAATTTTTTCTTCTAGGTTGTAAAAATTCTTTTGTTATTTTTAAAAAGCCATAAATTGATAAAAATAAGATAGATGTGATAGATAATTTATATGGTTGATACTAGGATTAAGTTGAAAGTAGGGTTAAGCTTAAAAATCCTTAGAATAGATTGGATTGATATCCAAGATCAACCATTTATGGGATAGGGTTGAAATCAGACCTCTAGCCAGAAAAACAGCCACGAAGGGCAAAGTATTAGATCATTAGAAGATCAGCGCCTAGAATTTAAAAGCTAGCTTCAAGCTTCTTCCAAAGGCATAAGACTTGTTTTTGTAGAATTTGGGAGGACTTAAAAATTATTGTTTAAAATCAAGGTTTATGTTGGTGATTTGGATTTTATGCAATAAAATTAAAGTTAGTACTCTTGGCTAGTGTGTGCTATTGGTATAATATCTATGGTTGAAAATTTTGTAGTATATGGTTAATTGGATGTATTAAGAGTATATGATTGATTCAATATATTAAAAGTGTGTAAAATTTTGTGATAATCTAATGGTGGAATTGAAAGATATTTATTCATTAGTGCAAGAAGGTACCAAAAGTTGGCAGTTTAGGATTGTTTAAAGTTTTTGTAATATCTAGAGATCTATTAGTCAAAACAAGGAGAAATTTGGTATGGTAGTAGAAGACTCAAAGATCAAGCTATATATTAATTTTGAGCTGAAGTTAATAGTTGAACAAGGAGAAATCATTATTGAAATATTTGCATCAACTTTCAAGTTGGCAGCTAAGTGACATCAATGCGGGTTTTGAATGTTATTTCACAATCTATAAGTTAGATTGGACTGAATTTTTTTGAGCATGTAAAAGACTTGTAGTGACTATTATGTACTAAATTTTGCATCAAAAGGATGGTTAGATAAAGAGCTACAACTTGCTGAATCTCACTAACTAGGAATAGGGCTTATAAAGAAAAATTATAATTGCCTAATTATGAAAGTAATAATGCAATTGGAATTTGTGTATAGTTGAGGTTATTAGGAAGAGTGACTTTGAGCACTTTATATTAGCTTTAAGCTTTTTTGAATTAAAATTCAAATTACATTCTTCTTATATAGATGAAACCTATTAAAATTTCTTGTATATTCATAAATTACAATTTTATCCTCTATAGCCAGGTGCCTAGTGCATTTCCAAACAAGACAACATGTAATACAACATTGGTGCATTTTCAAATAAGATAATATATTTTTGTATTATAACATGGCTATAGAATAAAAGAAAAAAAGAAGATATATATTATAGAGAAGCTAAATTGAAGACTAAGTAATAAAATAACTTTAAAAAATATAGATAAAAAAATACAAAGGTAATAAAAATATTTAGTATTAATATTATCATTTTATAAAAAAAGGCTTCTATTTACTTTGTAGGGCCATAAACAAGACAAAATAAGATAGATTAGTAAAAATATTACTATAATCATCTTTAGATTTTAGTAAAAGATAGTTTCTAGCAAAAATTATCTAAAAAAACTTTAGATTAATACTTAAAGAAAGTCAATTGTGAACCAAGATTAAAACCAGATCCTAAGGCACAAAACGGTGTGCCTACAATAGATAAGAGATTTTTTTATTGATTAAAAAATAAGATTGGATAGCAAACTTGATAAAATTTCTTTGAATTTTGGTTTTAAGATTTTTGAGTTTGTAATGACTTTGTAAAAGCTATACAAAGTGAGGGTTCTATTTGGATGACTTTGAATATAGAGAAATATAGTGAATTCAAATTTTAGAGCTTATTGAGAATTTTATAGCAAATTTATAAATAAAAATTTATATATATATAAATATAGTTGTATTAAATGTCTATTGTGAATTTGAGCTTAATTCAATGGTTAGATCAAAGGTTATTAGAATTTAAGTGAGCTAGGATCTTGAAAATTGGATTTGAGGGTCAGTGATGGTTTTTGCGATTCTGAGCAATTTGCCAATTAGATTGGAATGATTTTTTTTCAAGCTAATAGTTAATTTAATTTTTAAAATTTTTATAAAATTTTAAAATATTTAAATAATACAAAAAGAAAATATTGATGGTAGAAGATCAACATCAAGATTGGAAAAGAAGAACAATTAATATCCAAGAGGATTAGGAGTTTTTTTTCTAATTGGTAAGTTCAAATTCCTTCAAATTTTGTATGCTTATTTTCAACTAGTAGATCAAAAAGTGTACAAATTTTGAATAGATCAACAATTAAGTTGATAATTATTAAATTTTTAAATTTGCTATTGAATGTGATTAAAATTTATTTAGGATATCTTTAGGATTTCATTAGGATTTGATTTAGGATTTGATTTAAGATTTGATAAAGATTTATTTAATATATTAAAATTTTATTAGAATTTGACTAAAATTGATTAAGATTTGATTAGGATTTGATTAAGATTTTGTTAGGATTTATTTAAGATTTGATTAAAATTTAATTAAGATTTATTTAAAATTTCTTTAAGATTGGCTAGGATTTCTTTAAAATTTTGTTATGACTTCTTTAAAATTTCTTTGGAATTTCTTTAAGGTATCTTTATGATTTAATTAGAATTTATTTAGAATTTTATTAAGATTGTTAGATTCTTAATTAATTACAATGTATAAGTTTACCTTCTACAACTAAGCATCCAATATATTTTCAATGAAGATGATAAATAATACAACAACGTAATACAATATGAGTGGTAAATTTAACGTGAAAGTTTGAAGTGGAAGGTATTGTTTAAATTTGATAGAGAAAGAAGGCAAGAAGGTTGAAATTAGAATTTCAATGGAAGTTTTGGATGGTTATTCAAGTAGAGCTTGTAGTAGAATTTCTATTAGAGGACAAAGTATATATATAGATCAAAATATTATAAGCATGTTTCAAGCATTTGTATTATTTATGTAATAACAATAATGCAATGATTTCTAAGAGATTTTGGCAACCAAATCATTACAAGTAATAGTTAATAAGATTGACCAATGTCGTAATAGAGAGAATTTGCCTCAAAAAAGCGTGGAGCTTCTAGCTGCCACTAATTACTCAATCAAAATCCAAGTATAATAAAACCTCCAAATTTATATAAAAGCTTTATTTATGGGGCTATTACACCCAATACATAAATCTTATTTCATTAAATTACTTAAAATATAACAAAATACTCTAAAACCTTAATTCATCCATAGTAAAGGAATTTTTTTCAAACTTCAATAATCTATAATTTTTAATCCATCCATCCAAATCCACTCAAAATTTATTAATGTATTCTTAATAGCTACCACCACAAATTTCAACCATTGATTCATTGTCTATCTTTAGATATCATAAAAATCCTAACAGTAGCTTCAAATGCTTGTTTGTAAAGACCTATGTACTAAATTCTTCATATCTCATAAACTAAATGTTTAAATACTATGAAAATTTGATGTATAACTTTTTAACATAATAATACACCTTTATAGAAAGTTTTAGATAAAAATTCGTCTAGAAACTCAAGATATGACAAAAACCATCACTATTAATAAAAACGGCCTATTTACTGCCTTGGAATTCAATC
Organism: Physcomitrellopsis africana; assembly: GCA_036785485.1. Classification (NCBI taxonomy): domain Eukaryota; kingdom Viridiplantae; phylum Streptophyta; class Bryopsida; order Funariales; family Funariaceae; genus Physcomitrellopsis; species Physcomitrellopsis africana. The sequence continues at coordinate 81,176 of JAWRVF010000910.1, forward strand.
TACTATCTTGACTCCCAATATTTCCTTCTTTAGAACTCTAAATATAGCAATTCTTCTATATCAGGTATAGATCTTGAAATCACCTCTCTAGCTGCACCTCTTGATCTCAAAAAGCTCTCATATAACTCCTTGTATCTTCAAAAGAGTGATAGTAGGTACAATTTGTATACCTTAACTTCAAGCGCCTACTCATCCCTCATAAAAACTCCAAATCTCTTGATTCTTATACCAAAATTATAATAAAAAAAACAAGCTTTCTAACTCTTATCTTTGATTTTTGAATGCTTTTCTTGAAGTTGCCAAAATCCTTGTTCTTGTTGTAGGTAGCCTCCTCAAAGCCAATTGAGCATGACCATCGTCCAATAGGAATGAAGAACTTTACCCCTTTCCTTCATTCATCTACAATTTGTCTTCATCCTTCCAAATAAGCCTCTTAGTAGTTTAACTCTTCTTCTTTGGACCCCAATTGCCTCTCAAGACTTTATACTAAACTTTTAGATCCTATATAATTTAAACGCCATAACCAAATTAAGTAAAAATCTAAAATAAAGTTTCTTATACCAACTCCCTTTAATTTACTTTTCTAACCATTCTAACACATATTAGAATCTATGAACATATTATGCATTTTGATTAGATTTTACATATTGTAAGTAATTACAATACAACACCAATTTGATAGAAAGAATATTTTAAAATATTTAGAATGTTATGTGCAAAAAATAGAATTGAATTGTATTTAAAAAAAAAAAAAAAAAAAAAAAAAAAAAATGATTGAGTTATTTGAATTTCTTACAATACCAGAGATAAGAAAACATGTGAGGTCAATTATGGAATATTTTGGAAGTTCATGGAAAATATTTTTATATATATTAAAAGATGAATATTTCTTAAAAGATATTAATCAGGTTACTAGAAAATTATTCTTAGAATGGATTGAGTAGCTTAATAAGAATTTACAAGCTATGGAATTATTAAAAAAATTTGAAAGATAATATTTTTTATTATCAAAAGTAGAGAAGTTAATATTGGAACTAAACAAGGTTGAATTATTTTTTTGAATTGTTAATGGAGAATTATAAGAAAAATTAGGGATTCTTCTTAAAGACAAAGAAGAAGATGAAGGATTGACAACAAAGTGGAGGAATATTGAAGATATTATAGAATTTCTTGTAAAATAAGAAAAAAATAATAATAGGATTAATATTCAAGAAATAATATAAGCATCTAAAATTCAAGTGCCTATTACATGATCAACCATGTCTATTGTCCAAATTCCAATGGTAATATTAAAGAAAGAAGATATAGAAGTTGAGGAGATTATACGTAGAATGCAAGATCTTTAAATTAAATTTGTAAGGCTTGAAGAAAAGACTTCTATAAATAATTCAAAGGCTACTTCTAAATAAGGATATGTGTAGAGATATATGTAATGTGATGATGTTTATTATTTTCAAAAAGATTATGATGAATTCAATGATATAGTATAGCAAGAAATTATTTTTTAGAAGGATAAAAAAATGGCATTAAAAGATATTGGGGATCTTTTTCAAACCAACTTTGATAAGGAAAGTATAAAAGCATTGGTTCAAAGTTATTTGATAGCACATGGAGTTGCAATATAAGAAACTATAAGTTATGGTGCCAACATAGATAATAACTTCAAGAAAAATATAAAAACAAGTGGATTTTGATCTTTTGCCATTTCTATAATATAAAAAAAAAAAAAGATGCCACAAAAAGCATTATTGAAAATTTCTATTATAATTTGTGATATAATAGGTTGAAAAGATCTTATATAGGCTCTTTTAGTCCATACATACATTGTTAAGAGTTAATATGAAGTCTTGATGGAAGAAAAGAAGAAAAAAGATTTTGATGATATAAAACAAGGAAATTCTTTTAAAAGGCTAATTTGAAGAGACAAGGCTTGTGAAATAGCTTCATAAGAATTATTCAAAAAGGATGCTTCAACAATATTGAAAAAAAATATAAAATATAAAATATAAATATAAATCAATAATTTATAAATTATCCTCTGATCTTGGGATAATAATAGATTTAAAAGAGATGCTTAAAGAACATGTACTCAATACTAAGGCTAAGTTCATATTGAAATAGATTCTAAAAATTACAAAAAAAAAAAAAAAATTATAATATTACTAAATAAAAGAGGTTATTAATGGATGAAGCTCGATCAAGTCATGTTATTAATATAAGGATATATAAGGATGAAGAAGAGTTTAACAAGTATTGTAAGCAATCAGCAAGTAAGAAGAGAGGTCAAAATCAATAAACATATTTTGAAGATTAGAGCAAAAAAGAAATAAAGGCTTTAAGTCATCATACTCAAAAATATTGGCCTAGGGCAACTACAAAAGTAGTAGTGAAGGTTGGAGATATAGAAGAACTAATTATTGTTTTATTAGACCATATTTCAAAAATAAATCTTATATCCAAAGATCTTTACAAGAAATGAAGATAGCTAATTGATATGGAGCATAGATAGATAATATAGATGGCTAATAATATACAAGGTAAATTATATAGTGCTTGTCTAGATGCTAAGATCCAAATTGGTGATATTATAATAGAGCAAAATTTCTTTGATCAAGATACATCTTATCTATTTATTTTAGAACAATCATATATTATAGCAATAAAAATAGAAACAAAGTTGCTTGATGATGGTTCAATTTATATCTGGATATGCAATAAAGATGAAAAAAAAATAATATAGTTTCTAATTATATCTCCTAATCATGAGCAAAATTGAAACAAATTGAAGGAAAATCCATTATCAAGAATTATTGAAGAATTTAAGGATTTTGAAAGAATATGACTATAAAATAAGATTATAGAGGTGTAAAAAAAAAATATTCTCATAAAATATAGATGCTTTTGATACAAGCTTTGTTGGTATTTTTTAAAATAAAAATATTATGAATAAAAAAATTAAAGATTTAAAATTTTTTAAATTTTTTAAAAAAAATATTTAATATTGAAAAAGATTTATATGAATTAAAAAAATTAGAAGATTATGAAAAGATTTTTGATATTTATGAAAAAAATAGATTGAAAGATTATTTAGAATTGATTGCATCAATTAGATTACGAAATGGTTGGCAATGGTTGGCATCAGTTGGCAATGGTTGATATCTATTTATTACAAGGTGATGATAAATCACCATAGATATCCACTAATAGATAAGTTTTAATTCCTAATAACTTAATTAATCAAAACTTATATAAAACAACTTATTAACTTACTAATAGAACTAGTAACATTTAAAAGGGATTTATTAGGGGCCAACTTAATTTGTTGTCATAGAAGTAACAATTGAAGAATAGAATAGCTTTCCATCTTCTTCCTTTACCATCACTTATGGATTCAAGAACAAAGTAATTTTCTATCTTTTTTCTTTACAATTTCTTGTGGCTTCAAGAGTAGAGTAATTCTTCATCTTTTTCCTTCATTATCTTTTGTAGCTTCAAAAGTTGAATAACTTTCCATCACTTTTTTATTATACTCTAATTATAACTAATTCTACATTTCCTAACTATCTCATTTTAAACAAGAATTAATATTCTTTAGAATATAATTTTTATAATAAGATTTTATTAAAATCAATTACGAATCAAGGCTTTAGATAATCTAAAGCCTTGATATATAATTTAGACCAAAAATCTCTATTTTTTTATAATTAATAAATAAATAATATTATATTTTATTAAAATGGTTTTGATTTGGATAATAAAAATAATATTTTTTTTTTTAATAAATGCATAGTATGAAGCCAATAACAACATATGATTTATTTGGCACATACTGGAAGTTGCATAGGTTCAAAAGAGGTGGATATTATGTTATAATACAGTAATAGAATAAAAGAGCAAAAGAAGACATATTATAGAAAAGCTTAATTGAAGACTGTAGAATGAGTAGGAATTTTATGATTTACGATACATAATTGTAGGATTAAGAATAGGCAGTAAACCGATAAATAGCTAGTTTAGGAGGCAGAATGGATGAGGTAGTTAAAAAAAGTAATTATCATTGGTTGTGCAGCAGTTAACATCGTCGGGATAAGTATAAATTGATTGGGTATGGAGGAGTAGGAGCCAGGCTGTGATAGTGGTGAGCCGGGGTAAGCTTGGTGCTACCTCTTGTTATTTCTATTGTAGGAGAAGGATATTAGATAGGTGTTGAATATTATAAAGTGCAGTTTTGTAATGAAGTAATGAATGAAAGAATTGATTTATAATGAAAGATTGAGGGTGTACTAGTATGCTGAAATATTAGTGGAGAAATATAAGTGAAAAATTGGAAGTGAAGAATTGGAGATGTTTTATGAAGAATGAATATGAATATGAAAAAACTATTATACATTGAATATTGAATTGAGGGTGACCCATGAGAGGAAGTCCATGGAGTCTGAATTATGCGAAGTGATCTACTCGGAGTAATAGTCAATTTTTGGAGTATTCCTGTGTTTGGAGTATGGGATAATTATACTGTGTTTTGAGATATCGTAGTATTTCATATTGTTGTCATAAAGAAGGAGAAGAGAAGAGGCAGTGAATACTTGAGTTGGATTATTCCTTGTGATACTTTATCATTAACAGAGTTATTGATAGCATGAGGGAAACATTGTAACAGAATTAGGATGTTTTAGTGTAATCAGAAGACGGTTAGTTGTGTGATCCTAACAGTTTAACTCAATGTGGTTGGTCTTTCCTTGTGTTCGAATCCCCCTTTACAAGTTTATTCTAGGCAATATTGGTAGAATAAATAAAACACGAAACCACATTTTGGTGCCGTTGCTAGGAATTGACAATAGTATTGAGTGTTAGGAATTAACCGCCGAACGTGTAGTTGAGGATGTGGCATAAAGAAGTTACAAAACTAGTTTTGTTTGGAAAGTGAAACTGAATGTGTAGTTAAATTAGAGATGGAAAGCAATATCAATAATAGATGATGAAAGATTATCATTAATAGCAATGAAAACATTGCTCTAAGAAAAATATATTAGTCAAAAGAAAGAGAGGGAGAGAAAAGCAAAAAATTTGTTAAGGGATGAGCAAGAATGGAACCTAAAAAGGAAGCATCGACAAAGTTGGATTAAACCATGGTTGCATGCCTGTTGGCACATTCGAGCATATCCAGAACATAAAAGATCTTTAATATTTTAGACATATATACCATTAAAAAAATTGCCAAGAGCACTCGCGGATAATTCGGTGAATAGCCCAGTGCATTTCTTGAGTCCATTAATGAAAAGAGAACGGAGCACAAAAGAATTGAGTACTCCATTGGATACTTTCTCAATAGTAGATATAGCCAATTCTAGTAAGACTAGTTCTTCAAAAGGGCATGTATTGCTTGCCAGTGAGGGCTAATTTAATGAGTTTCAAAATCCGTTGTTTTCACCTCAATTTCAACTTATAAATTATTTGTAGATAATAATAGCAAATTGTAGAGGCTTAGAAGTCCAGAAAAGACAAATGGAGGAGGTAGCATTTATTTTAATAAGAAATTGATTACAATATTGTCACCTTTAATGGCGGCGGGGGGTCCGACAGTTCCAATTGCGGTTCAAATGGGTGATTGCACAACTAGTGTAGCTCCATTACCTACCTTTAGAAGTCTGCCAAGAGCAGATCCAAATCAACACTTGTCTCAATTCCTGACTGTATGTATAGCCAATAATAGTAGAATTGAAGATATTTGGTTAAGATGGTTGCCAACGACCTTGAAAGACATGGCATTTGAATGATATAATTGCCAACCCGTGGGACAATTTCTTAATTGGGAGGCATTGAAAAATACATTTTTGACTCATTTTCGACCAATAGGATTTGAAGAATATCTTAGGGAAAGATTAATGAATAGCAGAATGGTACCAGGAGAAGTGATACAGTCATATTATGGCCGAGTAGCAGATATCCTTCGTAAATGGCCAAATAACCAAATGCTAGATTTGTTTGTTATGTCTATATTGGTTAATGGACTATATCCACCAGAATTGAAGATGTTTTTAAAGAAGACCCAACCTGCGATTGTGGTTGCCTCACTTGACCGAGCTAAGATATGGAAAGAATGCCATTATGACTAATTTTTAACCACAAGAGCCACGATGATTCCATCTCAAGTAGGGTATCAAATGCCAACCTGGAATGAAACAATGGACAGTTATCTAAGAATGATTGATTTTAGCGCAAATCTTGGTGCTAATCCGCAAGGGATAGTGAATGTTGTTCCATTGTAGGCTGTACCACCAACAACTACAGTTTTGTATTTTCCATATTTTCCATATCAAAAACCAATACCTATAAAAGAGTTATCTAATAAATTAGTATCGAAGGATCCAAATGAGACTTTGTTATTAACTTTGACAAAGAAGATGGACGAGTTGGCTACTAATCTGGCAAAAGATAAGAAAAAGAGGCATAAATCGACTAATATGCACTCCAATATTTGGTGCAATAATTGTAAGGGACAAGGCCATTTGGTAACGAAATGTTCTTCACCACCTCAAATGACCGTGCAATATACATTTTGTGGGGATAAGCATATAACCACCAATTATTGGAATTTAAGAAAGCAACAACAGTTCGATAATTAGACCATGATTCAACCAACTTCGTAGGATGTTAATCAAATTCAGATAAAAAATAAGTTTGGCTAGAACAAGAATCATCTGAATAAACAAAATAGAAATTTCTTTAATTTTCAAAATTCTGAGTATAACCACGACGGTGATCCCACTTCTCAAGGTTTTGTGTTAAATCAGCAAAGATGCTCCCAATATCCACCCATTTACTCGCCCCAACAAAAAGAGAAAGATCTAATTCAAAAATTAAGAATACCAATTGCGGCAGACCAATTTAATTCATGGGATGGTATTCCAAATCCGACACCAATATCAAAGATATTACCAACATTGGGACCCAATTTCTCTATGCAACTTGAGGATGTTCCTATCCTCGAGATATTAGTTCAACAAAAATCAGTATCAATATCTGCGCAGTCTCAAGATCCATCTTATCCATTAAAAGATCCTCTCATAGACAAGAATTATGACAAAGTCCATTCAACAGTTCTAATTCCTACTTCTGTAAGAAAATTATCTGAAGGGATTAAATTGAAATCCATGAAAAAGAAGAGGGCCTTGGAAATCATTGCCAATATGAAACCATATGATATTATGAAAGATTTGGATGAAATTAAATCTTCTATTACAATGAAGCAATTGTTAGCAATTATGCCAGAATGTCGTTTTATATTGAATTCCTCGTTAATACGACGTAAAGTACATAATAAAGAAATTCATGATATTAGTTTGAATCCCAATCCAGGAGCACCAACTATCAATGTATCAATTGATGGTGTTCTCATTCCTAGAATTCAAGTAGATGGTGGCTCTAGTGTGAATTTAATGAACGCCAATACAATAGAGAAGTTGGCTTTAAAATAATTATTATCCACGATATTGGTATTGAGAATGGCATATCATAGTAGGATGAAACCAATGGGTATCTTACGCAATATTGACACCATAATCCTGGGAATCACGTATGAAATCAATTATATTGTTTTCCAATTACAAAGTTCCACTTTATCATATCCAATTTTATTGGATCAATCGTGGCTATATCAAGCAAAAGTTACGAACGATTGGAGCCGAAGAACGTTAACTATTGGAAAGGATAGTGACAAGATCGTTTTACAAATGTATCTAGTTTAATATCATAGGAAGTCTCAAATTATGGACTGAGAAGCAACATCTGATGATGAGAGCCAATCTAAAGCAGAATATGACGAAGTTAACAATGCAATGCAAGTTGGTAAGGACCCAATTCACATGCAATAGTAAGGCGAATTATACTAGTATGGAGGACCCGGAGAATATTTATTGTATCAAGAGGATGCAGCGAATTCTAACAATGTCATCGCAGATTGGATGAATAATCACGTGGTAAATGAAGTCAGTACATGGGAACCAGAATTGGGTAGTTCCAATTTGACAGATCTTGTGAAGGATTCAGAGCAAGATAAGCAAATCAAATCAGAGGTTGATAAGAAACTTGTGTGCCAATCCATTAACTTGGACACCAATGAAATATCCCAGACTATCAAAATATATATCGATATTACGGGTATAGAATTGAAAAATTAGAAAGAATTCTTTCTATATTATAAATTTTCTTTTGCTTGGTTATATGCGGATTTAAAAGATATTCCTGCCAAAGTTTGTGAGCATCAAATTACCTTAGAGGATGCTACATCAGTTTGTTAAAGACAACACCACCTTAATCCAAAATATTCTCTCATGATCAAAGAGGAAGTAGATAAATTTTTAGATGTAGGCTTCATATATCCAGTTCCATATAGTGAATGGGTTTCATCGATTGTGATGGTGCCAAAAAATAATGGAAAAATTTGAATCTATCAAGATTTTTGTAAAATAAACGTGGCTATCAAGAAAGATTTTTTTTTTTTATCTTTTATAAATAGTATATTAGACGTAGTAGCTAGGCATGAATGTTATTCTTTTTTGGATGGATTTTTGGATTATAATCAAATAAAAATTACAAAAGAGGACCAGTTGAAGACCACTTTTACTATAGATTGGAGCACATTTGCTTATAAAGTAATGCCATTTGGATTATGTAACGCCCCGGCTATATTTCAAAGGATAATAATGCAAGCATTTCAGGACTATTTATGATTGTTGATGGAGATATTTTTAGATGATTTTTGTACATTCAGTACAACAGCAAATCATTTAGAATGTCTTAGTAAATGTTTGGACCAATGTGATAAATATGGAATATCTTTGAATTGTGAGAAGTATCAATTTGGCGACTCATTGAAAAAGCTTTTGGAACACATTGTTTCCTTGGCTGGTATCGCTATTGATCCAGATAAAATTACTCATATATTGGCTTTATCAAAGCTAAAAATAGTATCAGATATTTATGGTTTCGTAGGCCATGTCAATTATTATAGGTGATTTATTTATTTATTTGCAGTAATATATCAACCGCTAACAAATCTCTTAAAGAAACCGCTATCGGATGGATCTAGTCCAATTTGGACTGAGGAATGTACAGTTGCGTTTGAAGAATTAAAACAAAAATTGGTGTCAGCACCAATACTTGTTGCACCTTGTTGGATAAAACCATTTCATGTTTATGTTGATGCCTTGAATGTTGCTATTGGATCCGTATTAAGTCAGAAAGATAAAAAAGATTTGGATCATTCTATCTATTATGCTAGTCGACAATTTATTGCTGCAGAACGAAATTACACTACGACTGAACGGGAAGCCTTGGGCATAATCTATTCTATCCAAAAAAATTGGCATTATTTGCTTGATTATCCATTTGTGTTTCATGTCGATCATGATGATCTTAAATAAATGGTTAATAAACTTCAATTGAATGGACGCATTGCTCGATGGATGTTACTCCTTCAAGAATTTAATTTTACTATTATTATTTGACTAGGAAAGAAACATACCAATGTAGATCATTTATCTCGCTTATCCAATATATTAGATAACAAACCTATCAAGGATGTACTTTTAGATGCGGAATTATTTGCCGTCGACGTAATCACCCTAGAATATAGTGAATTGATCTAATATCTGACATTTCAGACATTTCTACCTACATATAGTGAAAAATTTAAGAAATGCCTATTTTTGAAAAGTGTGCCATATACAATGATTGGAGACGCTTTGTATAAGCAAGGATGAGATGGAATTTTATGCCGTTATATTTTTCAAAGTGAAATTTGTACCATATTGAAAGGATGCCATTTGGATAATTGTAGAGGGCATTTTGCCGGGGATAGCTTAGCTTGCAAAGCTTTAATGGCTAGATATTAGTGACCAACAATGTTTTAAGATGTACACCAATATGCCCGACGTTGTGATCCTTGTTAGTGTATTGGTAGACCTATTGGAAATTTTGCCATGTTGTTGGTATCAATTTTGGCTCAAGCACTATTTGAAAAATGGGATATTGATTTTGTAGGACCAATCATATCAGCATCATGAAATAGCCATAAAAGATATATTTTGGTTGCAATCGATTATGTAACAAAATAGGCTGAAGCGGTAATAACAAAAAATGATAATGCTAATACAATAGCCACATTTTTATATGAAAATATTATCACTCGATTTGAATGTTCCAAAGAATTGGTTAGCGATTGCGGAATCCATTTTATTATTTCTACAATTATGGCTTTAACAGCTAAATATGAGATCAAACATCGAAAGATAATCCCATATTATCCTTGGGCCAATGGATAGATTGAAAAGACCAATGGAATTTTGTGCAAAATTTTAACTAAGATGGTGTCTGGTGTAGGAACTAACTAGGATACAAAATTATTTGTAGCCTTGTGGGCATATTATACTGTATATAAAATGACTACCAATTCCACACTATTTCAATTGGTATACGGGTAAGAGGCAATATTACCAATTGAATTGGAAGTTCTGAGTTTACGAATTACATTAGATGAACGTCTTGGTGACCATGAATTCCTCCAATATTGGTTAGTACAATTGAAAAAATTAGATGAAGTTAGGGCTACAACTCTTTTAATTATAGAAGGTACACAGTGCTGCCGTAAGAGTTATTATGATAGTAAATTACGTCCTAAACCTTTTATGTCCAATGACCTAGTGCTTCTTTATAATAGCCGCTTTTACAATTTTTTGGAGAAATTTTACGTCTGTTGGCATAGACCATATCAAATAATTGAAGCCTTTTCTAATAGTTCACTTCAATTAGAAGATTTTATGGATATTCAATTTACCACCTGAATTAATAGAAACCAGTTACATCTTTATTTTACGTAAATCTAAGATGGATTTTCAAAATTGGGAGGAAAGAGGGTGTACCTGTTCATGATAGATTACCTTTATTGAAGGCACATGATGGTTAGAAAAGACGGCTGATGGTCAATTTTGGGTCTTAATACAAAGTAGTCAAGCAAATCAGAAGTGATAATCTAATATACTAGATTAAGAATTATTGATTCAGACCCCGAGTAAAAGGTTAGGAGTAGGGCACTTAGGGGAAGTTTTATTAGAAATTTGAACTTGGTTGTTTGAGTGTATGCTTATTAGAGTGTAGAATTTTTTACAGTCAAAGAATAACGTTAGTACAAGCAAAGAGTGCGTAGCAAGCATTACACAATATTGATGGAAAGGTCAAAGAGAGCTGCGAACGGAGAGGAAAATATAAGAAACATTAGAAGTAAGAATAACTTGCAATCGCCGTCTCTGGTGGTGATCACCAACATAGAGCCAATGAAGTTGGAAATCTGTTGGTCTCTACAAAGGTAGAGGGATTTTAGAAATGCACATATGTATGTGTTTTTATGAAGATTAGATAACTTGCCACCAATTGATGTAGAACTGGTGGCAGAGTATATAAAAAATTACGACCCAGAGGATGGTTTGAGTGTGATAAAGGAGAGAATAATAGCAATCAATGAGAGTACCTTATAAAAGATATTACATCTACCAATAGGTGAGTTTGCGGTAGGCGTTGAAGTGTCTAGTGAATTCAGACCAGGAAGTTACTTCAAAGGAGACATATCGTCATTTGAGAAGAATCAAGGCTAGAAAGTAGCGGAGGCACTTACACTAGAGCTTATGGAATAGATGCGGTTTGTTTAGAAGCAGTTAGACTTGAACCAGCATACCACATACATGTCCAAACGCTTGTTGTTTGCCACGATTGGAACACTTGAAGGCATGGTGTTTAATTAGGCAGTCTTTGTAGCAACCCGTATCTATGCAGAGATGGGAGCCAAGCAAAAAACGGGTAAACTTGTATCTCTGCTATGCTCCAACTATGTGTACTCCATTATTGCGCATATATTAAGTCAACCAGCAGTGAAGAAAAATGTACCTTCTCCAGCGCCACAACAAGATATGCAGAGTTTACCAATTAGTCCAAGAGTAGTAGTGCACGAAATTGGAGAATCAAGTAGATCGCGGGAATGGGAGACTATCCTGGAGACTACACCAAGGCGGGTTTCAATTCATGCAGTGATTGAAAGGGCGGCTAAGGCTCCACTTTCAAACACCAGAATATTTGAAGGAAGGAACCTCACAGAAGTAATATTGGATCAAATTTTCCAATTGCAGCTTACCATGAGCCAGTTAAAAAGAAATTTAAGGCAACAATTGGAGTCGAGCAGGAAAGAGATAATGAAAAAAAGCCACCAAATTGTGGAACAGGATCATCTTATTAGGACAAAAATAAAATCCAAGTTGGCATTGGAGTAAAAATTAATAGAGGAAAAGAAAAATTGGACAAATGATAAAGATTGCACTCAAAGAATCTTGAATGGCCAAAAGTAGGAACTAATAAAGAATCGTAGGACATGGGATTTGGAAAAAGAGGCATTGAAGTGTTAATTACAAGTAGAATATGAAAAAGCAACAAAATTAGAACAAGACAAGGTGAAATTGGGAGACCAATATAGAATTGAAACGAATAAGCTGTAGGCAGAAATTGGTGCCTTGAAGGGTGAAGTGGCAAAATTGGAGGGCGATTTGGCCAATATTGTTCAGCCATAGATATCTATTCTCCGAGTTTCAAGTAGTAGTAAGCTGAAAAAAAAAAATGAAGCAACAAGAGTGTCAATTAGAGGCAAAAGATGCCAAAATTCTACAACTGGAGGCTCAAGTTCGGGAATTGGGAGCGGATAATGAAGATTTATCAATCCAATTGAAGAGCAACTATATGGATTTATTAGAGGAGGATGAAGACTTTTCGTTAGAGCCAAACTTAGAGGAATCTCCTACAGAGAATCTAAGAGCATCCCATTTTAAAGAACCAGCTTCATAACTAAAAGTTCTTTTATCAATTCTGTGTTTGCGAGGACGCTGCACAATTAGGAGTAGGGCTATGTAGAATGGGTAGAAATTTTATGATTTATAATACATAGTTATAGGATTAAGAATAGGCAATAAATCGATGAATGGCTAGTTTAGGAGGCAGAATGGATAAGGTAGTTAAAAAAAATAGTTATTATCGGTTGTGCAGTAGTTAACATTGTCGGGATAAATATAAATTAATTGGATATGGAGGAGTAGGCGCCAGGCTGTGATAGTGGTGAGCCGGGGTAAGCTTAGTGCTACCTCTTATTATTTCTTTTATAGAAGAAGGATATTAGATAGGTATTGAATATTATAAAGTGCAATTTTGTAATAAAGTAATGAATGAAAGAATTGATTTATAATGAAAGATTGAGGGTGTACTAGTATGCTGAAATATTAGTGGAGAAATATAAGTGAAAAACTGGAAGTGAAGAATTAGAGATGTTTTGTGAAGAATGAGTATGAATGTGAGAAAACTATTATACATTGAATATTGAATTGAGGGTGACCCACGAGAGGAAGTCCGTGGAGTCTGAATTATGCGAAGTGATCTACTCGGAGTAATAGTCAATTTTTGGAGTATTCTTGTGTTTGGAGTATGGGATAATTATACTGTGTTTTGAGATATCGCAGTATTTCATATTGTTGTCATAAAGAAGGAGAAGAGAAGAGGCAATGAATACTTGAGTTGGATTGTTCCTTGTGACACTTTATTGTTAATAGAGTTATTGATAGCATGAGGGAGACATTGTAACAGAATTAGGATGTTTTAGTGTAATCAGAAGGCGGTGACTCTAACAATTTAACTTAATGCGGTTGGTCTTTCCTTATATTCAAATCTCCCTTTACAGGTTTATTCTAGGCAATATTGGTAGAGTAAGTAAAACAAGAAACCACAAAGATTAAATAACAAAATTATTTTAAAAAATATAAATAAAAAAAATAGAGATGTAGTAAAAATATTTAGTATTAATACTATTTTTTTATTTAAAATACTTCTACTTACTTTGTAGGACCATAAATAAGATAAAATAAGATAAATTAGCAAAAATACTACTATAAGTATCTTTAGATCAAAGAAAAGGATAGTTTTGAGCAAAAATTACCTAAAAAGTTCTTAGATTGATATTCATGGAGGATCAATAGTGAAGTAAGATTGAAACCAAATTCCAAGGCACAAAACCATGCGCCTAGGGCAGATAAGAAATTTTTTTATTAATTAGAGAATAGAATTGGATAGCAAACTTGATAATTTTTTTTTAAATGTTAATTTTAAGGTTTTTGAATTTGCAATGACTTTGTAAGAGTTATGCAAAGTTAGGGTTTTATTTGGAGACTTTGATTAATAAAAAATAAAATGAATTTATATTTTGGAGAATTTTATGAATTTTATAGCATATGTATAAGTAAAAATTTATGGATTTATAAACTTAATTGTGTTAAATATGTATTATAAATTATAGCTTAATTGAATGGTTAAATCAAAGATTATTAGAATTTAAGTGAATTAGGATCTCAAAAATTAGATTTAAAGATCAGTAAAGATTTTTGTAATTTTGAGCAATTTATAAATTAGATTAAAATTACTCTTTTTTTAAGAGTAAAAATCCTAAATCTAATTTAGATTTCTAACATTCACTCTAAATCTTGCTTTTGACATTCATTCTAAACCTTCTATTCTTCATCTATCTCCTTTTACAATTCTAACATCCTAGATGGTTTTATTGATCAAATATTCAAACAATGTTTAAAATGCTTCTATAAGTATTCTATTGAACTGAGATCTAAAGAGTGTGCTAGCCATTGCAACACTTATAACCCAAGTTTCTTGAAGCATTCTTTTATCTTTTAAGAAGTGTATTTTAAATCATTGTCTTATTAATAAAATCACATCATTGATATGTAGATTGTAATAATCCAAGGTTTTTATAAGTTCTACATATAAAATCTTATAATATAAGTTTATATCCATATTCTCTTTAATCTTTGTAAAATAACCTATGTCTTGAATAGTTATACAACTTCAGACCACTATGCTTGATAATTACCTAGCAAGTATGATTGAAAGATATTTTTTATTTTCTCTTTCAATATCAAACCTATTTATCTGACCTCAACTAGATTATCTTGATTTTATTAGACCACGTATTTTTTTACCACTCTTCAATAGTCTAATATTTGTGTTAGTTGATAAAGTCCAAATGCGCTTGATGATGACAATGTGATAACAATCACTTCTTGGTCTTTGACATCATTATCAATTTGTTATCTTTAACCAAATTGTGCACCATATTATTACTCACAACCATGTTGGTGTCACAAATAAGGCTCTCAAAAGCTTTAACTATAATATCTATCTTGTTTGCTATGATATTACATAGTGTGAGGATAAAATTCACTCCTCAACCCAAGTTATAAGGTGGCATCAATTAAGAGTTGCTTATAACTTGTGGTGTGAAGTATAAGGAGCAATAAACAACAATGAAAGAGAAGAACAACACAAAACAAGTAAAATGTGTGCAATTAAATAATTGCACACTACAAAACTAGTCACAGTCTGTTCATTAGATTTTCACCTAGTAAAAAGTAAAAGTAAAAAGTAAAAGTAAAAAGTAAAAATTATGTTTTCAAGTAGGTAATTTTTTTATCTTTCCAATGATATAAAAAATATGTAAATCTAAGTTACTATGAGTAAGTTATGATAATTCAAAGCTAGAAGGTAAACAATGAAAAAAGTTAAGTAGAAATTTTTACCTCAAGGATAACTTGTTACAAGATCATGGATTCAAATCTCACCAAGGCTCACAAGTAGTGTATATGGATGTCCTAGAGGGGCCACCAGGCCTTAGTCTTATCCTCCTACCTACATCCAAGGTGCCACAACCCATATGGGACTTGTATACCTCCCTTCCTACAAGGACTACACTAGCTGCTGGTCCTCCTATTTTATAGTAGTAGAACTAATAATTTTGCATTTTTGACTTCACCATGGTATTCAAAAACACCCTATTAGCCTAGGAACCTTGTATGGGCTTCAAATCTTGCTCCATTTCTTCATAATGGCTCCCAAGGTGGTAAAACTTATTTTTACCAAAGTCTTCAAAATTGCTCTAAAAATTCTTAATAAATTCTAAATAAATTCTAAAAATCTCTATAATATTTCTAAGATAATAACATCAATTTAAGACTATTTTATTCTATCTTGGAAATTTTTTATAATAATAAAATCAATAAAAATCAACTCAAAATCCTATTTTTTATAAAAATAATTAAAAAGACATGAGATTTCTTCCTCATGCTTCTTCTACCTACTAAGTAACATTTATAGGTTTTTAATAAGTAATATATGTAATTAGAAGGCCAATATAGACATTGGTCTTAATAACTAACTCTTAATACTTAATAATAAGTAAAAATACTAAACCAACTAAAATAATTGCCTCCAAGACTTACTAAGACTCCATTTTTGTAACTTTTCTTCTAATAAGACTTTTATATTTATAAATACTTCAAAATTCTAATAAATACTTAAATAGTCAAAAAGACTCTCTAACCATCGTATTTGTATAATTAAATGACTTAAGACTATATTTTTAACCAATCCACCAATTAAGATCCATTGGTGGGACTCACACATAGGATTTTCTATTTATCAACATCAAACAAAATTTTCAATTAATCCGTTGTTGTATTATAATTGCTTATAATATATAAAAATAAATCAAAATATATAATATGTTTATAAATTCTAATATGTATTAGAATGATTAGTAAAGTAATTTAAAGAAGTTGATGTAAGAAACTTCATTTTGGTTTGTTTTTCCTAATTTGATTATAGCATTTAAAATATATGGGACCTAGATGTTTAATATGAAGCTTTGAGAAGAAATTTGGAGCCAAAAAGTTGAAATCTAAGCTACTAAGAAGTTCATTTGGAAGGATGAAAGTAAGGTATGGAAGGATGAAGGCAAGGAATGGAAGAGTTCATCCTATTGGTCAAACTTCATCCTCATTGATCAATCTTTATGCCCAATGGACTTTTAGTAAGTTGTCCATGGCATTTTGAGGACTTTAGCAATTTTAAAGGTAACATTTGAGAATATAAAGTAAGAATTATGAAGTTTAAGTTTTGAATGACAATTTATATACAAAAATTAAAAAATTTGGAATTGGGGTGAAGGAGATATAGTGATTTGAAATTAAGGTATGGATTTAGGACATATTGTTTTTCTTTGAGAATATGAGGAGTTATATGAGAGCTTTTAGAAATCAAGAGGTACAATTGGAGAGATGATTTCAAGACCTATATCTTGTATGGAAGAATTATTACATTTGAAGTATGAAAGAAGGAGATATTTGAAGTTGAAGACAATACATCCAATTCTAAAGTAGTGAATAGACTATTTTATTGATAGTGATGATTTTTGCCATATCTTGAGGTTTTGGATGAATTTTTATGTAAAAATTTTAAAAAAAGTGAATTATTATATTAAAAAGCTACATACCAATTTTCATGGCATTTAGGCATTTAATTTGTGAGATATGAAGAATTTAGCACAATATATCTATAAACAAGGATTTGAAGCTACTATTAGGATTTTAGCAATATTTTAAGATCCAATATGAATCTATAGTTGAAATTTGGTGTAATAGTTGTTAAAAATGTATTAGTACTTCATGTAAAATTTGAGACTGTTTGGATGGTCCGATTGAAAGATATATATTGTTGAAATTTGGAAAAAATCTCTTTTTAGGATACATAAGGTTTATAGTATTTTACTATAAACTTGGGTATTTTTGTCTATTGAAGACTTATGTATTTGATGTAATTGCTCTAATAAGAAAAAAAATTATATAAATTTGGAATTTTTCTTATCTTCAAACTTCATTAAATAATTAGTGACAGTCAAAAGACTAGTAATTTCTTGAGACAAACTTTCTCTACCCTGATACTACTATGATAGCAAAACATCATAGGATGTGCCTTTTGCAAATACAACAAATCTTTGTAGACCTAATCCTAATATCTTATATATTGAAAGTCCTTCTTTTAATAATTGTATATCCGTATTTTCTTTGTCTTGTGTGATAGCTTGCGTGGTAATGATGAAACAATCTAAGTAAGTGTGGCACAACTATTAGACCAGTAAAGACATGCATATGTGTAGGCAGAAGAATGCAATAGCCCCCTACAAAGTTAAAGAAATAAAAGAAGTGCAACAATGAGTGACAATGGAGGTTGGAATAGTATTTGCAATGAGTAACAAGCAAGGAGTCAAAAAATTGTCACAATGAGCAGCACATGCATATATGGAGAATTCTTCATCCACAAACTTGTTTTATATAAGCCCTCTATAATAAAGAGTCTTGAATTATATACTTACAACTTTACTTATTGGACCAAGTACTTATTGACACAATCAACAATAAACAAAGCCAATGAAGATATATTTTTATTACATTGTTTCAACATTGTAATTGAATTCATAACCATCATGTTTACTTATAGAATCATTATGGACAATGAATGTTAGGGTGATGATACCATCATGTGGATTAAATTGATAAAATGTGGTACTGTTGTCCTTGGAAGTTTTACAAAAGTGATAATTAACATCTAACTCCAAATAAATTAATTGATAGTAACTGAAGCTTAGAGTCTTACACTTCATTGAATAATGGTCAGTGGAATTCAAGTGACACATATGACATGTGTAAACATATTAACACTTAACAATCTCTAATTTTTATACCAAACATCATCAAAAGTTATAACAAATATCCATACTTACAATTTTCAAATGCATTCACAAATTTGCATGTTTGCAACCAGACCCATGTAAAATCATACACAACAATGATATTGTGTAAAACCATTATTCAAAAACCAATCCCTATTATCCAATTTTGACAACATTATTGCCTTCCATTAAAATAAGTAATTAAATATGAAAAAAAAATCAATCCTTAATAATGATTTGACCACTCTTCTGTTTTTGCACCATATCCCTGAACCGTCAAAACAACAATCATTTGTATTCAAGAATAATAATATATAAATAATTAAAAAGAGGTTTCTGACATTCACCAGCATTCAAACTCAACGGTTTCATCATCCCAGTGATTTAAAACCACGCAGCAGAAAAGGAAGATTGAGAGCATTAAAACACGAGGCCACACGAATGAAGCCAGACAGATAGAACAGGCAGAACAGAACAGAACGCTATTACACGGCAGGAGGAAGTCAAAGGGCATGCCGCGTCACCAGCGGCATGCAGACGTGGACTTGCGGCACCGCGGCACCGCGGCACCACTGCACCAATCTTGACCTGGCGGCGGCGGCGGCGGCAACAACGGCGGTGAGGTGGCGGTGCCGCTGTCCCAAGACCCCCACCTTATCGACGAGGAAAGAGCATGAAATTGCAATCGCAACTCGATGAAAGCTGCTCATGCGGTTGATCAGGTTTTGGGTTTTGAAGGAACGATTCGCACGGCAGCTGGGGGTAGCGTGGAATCAGGAACAGTGGCCAGATTATGCCTTCTGCATATCCGTTTTGGGAGGTTAGGGGGGCTGGACTTGTTGCTGCAGCATCAGCAGCGTGACCGAGGTGGAAGTCTTTTTAGTCCTGCGTGGGGCACAGATGCTCGCACGCTACTGTCTCTCTCTCTCCCTCTCTCACTCACTCCTCTGTTGTTGTTGTTGTTGTTGTTCGTGATTGTCAGCTCATGAGAGGATGACCATGAGAACGGTTGATTTTTGGATTCTCTGGTGACGAGAGTCAGCGAGGGCCCCCCTTGACGTGAGAGGACAATGGTTTTGACGGGCCCGGTGTTAGATTATTATGTGGGGGAGAACTGGAGCAGTGCCTGTGGATCTGCAGTTGGAAACTCTTCACGGGTTGTAGTTGTGTTGGGCGGTGCTGTGCTGTGCTGCTGTATTTTGTAATTTTGCTCTGATCATTTGAAATAGGCGAGCAGTATTGGGAAGAGCACACAGTGAGCTGGTAGGCAGGGTCGTGGAGGTGGAAGGCATTGGAGGAAGAGCATGTGAATGTTTTGAAAGGAGAGTCGTCTGCAATGGGGCTCATGAGATGGGAGACGGTTGCATTGGTACCAGTGTGGGTGCTTTTGGTCGTCAGCCTTGGGGCGTACGCTGCTGAGCGGGAAAGCATTCCAACCACATTAGAAGGGCCGTTCATGCCCCAAACGAGGAAATTTGATCCCAGTTTGCGGTCTGGAAGCGATGATTTGCCCATGTACGATCCACGAGTTGTCAAGCGCGTGCCCGCCATTTACGCTGAGCAGATCACTCTGGCTTTGTCTACACCCGATGCTATGTGGGTCTCTTGGATCTCTGGTATAACCATTGTCCCGGCACCTTCCTCTCCGTGCAGATATACTGTGCTGGTATTTTGTTTGATCGTTATGTGTGTAGTGTAATTGCGCTTTGTCCTATTCATTGGAGAGTCTGGAAGTTATGGCGGTCAAGTTTGATGCCTGGACTGAATTTTGGAGTGAGTTATTTCGTTCCTGGTTTTCGTTGTGGGTGGATTTTTTGGAGGTGGAATGACTCAGCAGCGTGTATTTTCATTACTCAGTGGCATCAACTCTGCGACACTTCTCTTAAGTCTCAGAGCGATTGAGTTGTATGACAATAAGATTGGACTCACTTTGTTTTTGCTCTTATTCTGGTCGGATTATTGATTAGAAAGGGATGACTTGTTATGGCATATGGAGAGGAACAGAGAGTAGTGGCTGCAGGGGATTGATTTGTTGCGTATAGCAGTGTAACAAGCAAGAATCTTCTGCCGTCTCAGCTTGGGTCGCACACTTGGGTCAGAATTAAGGATTATTGCTAGTTGATTTTGTCTGAGTGTGCTATTCTTTGCTTTGATGAGAATTCCAAGTATCCAAACTATTTTTGAAGGTTTGGAGGTTCGAAGCTAGCTTTGGAAGCACATGAATACTCTCTTTGTGCACAGTGAGATGTTGCTTATGTTGATTCAGGTGATTGATGTTGCAGGAGATTGGCAGATGGGCCCGAAAGTGTCGCCACTGGACCCGACCACTGTGAAGAGTGTCGTAGAGTTTGGTACTAAATCTGGACGTTACACCCAGTCCGCGACTGGAACGTCTGAAGTATACAGCCAAATATACCCGTTTGAAGGTCTACTCAATTATACTTCCGGCATCATTCATCATGTCCGCATTACTGGTAATTTCTTCCTCCCTCTTTTCACAGGATTGGTATGAAGTTCCCTTGACAAAGTATGAGTTAGGAGGCATTTTGAAAACTATCTATAAAGAGAATCAGAACAGGAGTTCAGTTAGTCTGGCCTGAGTGTCTGGATGTTTGTGCAACAGGATTGAAACCTGAAACGACATACTACTACAGATGTGGTGACCCAACGTTGTCTGCCATGAGTGGTGAACATTCATTTAAGACTCTGCCAGCACCAGGACCTTCTAGTTACCCAACACGAATTGCCATTATTGGAGACCTCGGTCTGACGTACAACTCCACGTCAACTATTGATCATATGCGGGCAAACAATCCTGATCTTGTTCTCCTGATTGGAGACCTGTCATATGCAAACTTGTACATCACCAACGGAACAGGCACTAATGACTACGGCCAAAACTTTGGGGAAATCACTCCCATACATGAGACTTATCAACCTCGTTGGGATATGTGGCAGAGGTGTGCATGTGTTTTGTGATTGTAAAAATCTTTGTGGTATCCATTTTATTACATTCTTTTGGTTTCTAAGTTGTATCTACTTCAGAGAAAGTTAAATTGAAAGTGCCAATTTGTAACTTTTTTTTGTATTTGAGCAGAATGATTGAGCCCGTAACTTCGGCTGTTCCTTTCATGGTCATAGAAGGTAACCATGAGTGTGAATTACAAATCAACAACGAAAGCTTTGTGTCCTACAAAGCTAGGTTTGCGGTTCCTCAAGAAGAGAGTAAATCGGGTACCAGTATGTACTACTCTTTTGATGCAGGTGGCATCCATTTCGTCATGCTTGGAGCCTATGTTGATTACAACAGAAGCAGTAAGTGTTTCGTCATTTCCAGGAATCATACTTTTGAAATTCGGAATGGGAAATTGTGAGGCTGCATTTCTGAGTTCGACTAATTTGAAGATCTTCGTGCACTTTCGTGTCTTTTTTCCTGGAGTGGGGATATTATGTTTAGATACTTTGATCATTCTCGAGTATTAAATATCATCAATGGTATGTGCAAAAAACTAGGTGAGCAATATCGGTGGCTAAGGGAAGATCTAATGAAGGTGGATCGGAGTGTTACACCATGGGTTATTGCAACAACCCACCCTCCGTGGTATAATAGCTACAGATCACACTATCGAGAGGCTGAATGTATGCGACAATCTATGGAAGATTTGTTGTACATACATGGGGTGGATGTCATGCTTCACGGTCATGTGCGCACAACTGAACCTTTTGACTCTGCACTACATCATTTTAGTGTCTCCCACTACAAAATTTAATACAATTTGAGGTATTTCGTTCATATTTCTATTACAGTTCATGACTACCAAAGTCAATGAATGACAATCTTATGTTTCCTGACATGCTGCAGGTGCATGCTTACGAACGAATCAACCGTGTATACGATTACAAGTATGACCCATGTGGCCCACTGTACATCTCAGTTGGAGATGGTGGCAACGCTGAGAGATTGGCTCTATTGCATGCAGATGACGAGGATGGATGTCCTGATCCAATGAAAACGCCAGACAAGAATTTTGCAAATTTAAGTGGTTATTGTGGCTTCAACTTTACGAACGGCAAGTTCTGCTGGGACAAGCAACCTGCCTGGAGTGCTTTCCGTGATAGCAGCTTTGGACATGGAATCATAGAGGTAAGCATTGAATCCTTCAGTTCCTGCATCTTAAATCTCCTTAGTGGTGCTTGTTGCTTGTTTGTTGTTGGACTACCCAAATATTAGATGCTTATTCTGAAAGTATGCCTTCAAGAGGGTTCTTTATTTCAAAAAAATTAGTGTCATGGGGGTTTTAGCAGCAACTGCAGAATTCCAGCAATTTTGGGTTAATCATTTAAAGGGGTTCTTAAACGTATTGGAAAATATGATTTGAAAACCACGTTCTAGGCAGTTGATCTCATGCGTCTGTTCTATGTACAGGTGAAAAATAGCACACACTTGCTATGGACGTGGCATCGAAACCAAGACCACTATGACGAGGTCGTGGGTGATCAAATTTACATAGTGCGCCAGCCTCAAGTTTGTGCTAACCAAAATAGTAAAAGCATGTTTAAGAGAACACATTACTACAGCAGGGGCAGTGATCCCAGACGTTTGTAGTGACTATAGCAGTTATCTTTTACATTATTTTTCTGTGATCCAGTTTGTTTAATTAACTAGTGAAACCTAGGTTTTCAGAAGGTTTCACCCGGTGTAGGAAAATCTTACACTAGATTTGACTCATTCAATTTCTGCATCAATGATTGAGTTGTACTTTTACAGCTACATCAAACATATCGTGTTTACAGTGACACTTTTCAACATCTTCGAAATACTCAATGATCGACATGGGAGATTTATTTTTATTCTTATTTAGCATTATGCTTTTTGGGGGGCCATATTATTCTTGCCCTCATGGCGTTCATCCTCCACAATGTATTAAGTGTTCAGCACACCTTGTGTACGATAGTGTTTGACGTAGATTTTGTACATCCACATCTCAAGGCATCTGTGCAGCGGATAGGTGATTGTGACCATTTCTTGAAGGAAACTCTTTAGTCCTAGAAGTGTTTTTCCTTCCATTATAAGCCAAATTTAATCAATACAGGACATGCTTAATTAAGAGAAATTATTTGTTGTTACATCCACAACCCATTCCTTTTGGAGTTGTCATATTACAAGCACTTCAAAAATATCATAAAGTAGAACCATTTTGAAAGTATTTTTTTGGTTGAAATAGGTTCAATACTATGAAAGAACAGCTTAGCATGAATGAATTCTTTCTTTGTGCCATTTTTCAATATAGTATTGCATGATATTATGAAGCACCAATGAAACAAGGAGATCGATGAAGAACTCAGAATAGTTTTGGAAGTAGATAGGTGAGGTCTTTTGAAAACAACACTTTTCCTCTATATGGTTCACACATTATACAGAGAAGAGAAGTGTTTATCCAAAGTAGAACAAACCTTGAGAAATAATGTCCTGAGAGAGTCCATTAGAAGATAGTGTTAGACTACTTCAAAGAGAACTGCGTGACTGATACTCCTCCAGCCAGAGGGAGATATGGAAGAAAGAAGTCCTCTTCAAAAACTCTGATAGGAGGATTGAGTAGTTGTATATACATATATATATATATATATATATATATATATATGTGTGTGTGTGTGTGTGTGTGTGGGACAAAAATTGCGAAAAAAAAAAAAAAAAAAAAAAAACAGAGCAGATTCATGATTAAGTTTGATAGAGGTTGTAGAGGTGAAGATTCGAATGAGCTGTATTAAAAATGTAGTCAGTGTAAAAGAAATTTGGCCCAAATTGCTGGATTGCTTAATCAAATTCGTGTATTAAGAGCTTTGATTATCAATTGAATGACCAAGTTAATATACAAAGTAATAGGCCGGAAAGACAATTACCAAGGAGAGAGGCATTCCTAGGTCTAGTGTGGTGTTTGCGCGGAATAAACATAATGCGATGGAATAAACGACCAATTTCGTCAAAAAGAGAGAATTGAAATCTTAGAAAGCACAATTCAGAGAGCACATGCACAGTCCAGTGTATCACCTCTCGTACGTATGGTAAGCACATGATTTTTCGGGCAATCTTGTAATTTACTCAAGTGTTCTGCTATGGAATTCGATTGAAATATGTTTCTACAGAAATACTTGAATAGAATCAAAGCTTGGTTTCAATAATTTCATGTAAGACAAGCAATCAATTCGAGAGCACCTGCCATGCAATATAAGGTAAAATCGACAGTGCGCTTGCTTTAGACTTGATCCTCAGGGGCTCTTTCTGAGACAATCCATTTGTAGTTGAGAACCGCCCACAACTCCAGTTCATTGATAAGACCAGTTGGGTACGTCATTGACAGGGAAACAGTAAATGGTTGAGATTTTCACCTCCTCCATTCATGAGAACTTGAGGAATCCAGAAAAACCTGACTCCATGTCAGTACCTACGTTGATGCAAACATCAACTCCTGGTTCAAAAGACGGGCTTCAACCCTGTTCTGGTAATTTGAAAAGCTGCATGCCTGTTACAAGCCTGCACAGAACCAAACTTTGAGCCTGTCGCGTGGAATTTGAACCCATCTCTACTTTGCAGAGAGTTGTGAAAGTACATTGATCTCAGCGTGTTGACTGCATTACCAGATGTTCAGTGCCGTACCATAGATGTATGCTTCATAACAGAGGCATGACAGAGATTGCTGCTGAAGTCTCGTGCGAGAAGCAAGCGAACATTAGGAATGGCTTTCCAAGTCTCTCCAAGAGCAGGCTTAGGATGGCCTCCTTCTCCACCAACTGTATGATTTGTGATCTAGTAACATAATATATGTTAAGATTACACAAACCACTAATAATTCAGGAAAAAACTGGATATTTTCCCTTCACTCTTATTCATATTTGAGGAAGAAAAAAAAAAAAAAAAAAAAAAAAAAAATTACGAATTTTCACTTATCAAGAACCAAATCTCTTGCTTTCATACCTGGTCATGAATGAATGAAAAGACCACAGGAACAGACTTAGTTTTGAAGTTCATTCACAATGATGTATTTAGAATACATCAACATATATGTTCCAGAACGAACAATGCTAAAGCATAGACAGGGCTGGTTGGGAGGAATAAAGATGATGACAAATAAAACAAAAAGAACCGGAGGCAGAGACTCACAAGAACAGCAAGATGGTTCTCAAGTGCAAGCTTCTTCAAAATAATCCCCATACTCACCATGAGTGCGTGCCCTGTACAAAGAGAAAATTGAAAAGGGCAATAATTCTGGTGAATATTCAGGTTGCTTAAGGTGTAAACTAAGGACCTGCCAAAAACTGAGACTGAAGTGAAACATGACATTATGGTCTTCGCACTGGCGAAAGCCTGGTAAGAAAAAGTGCACAAGTGTTTTTAGGAATAACTCACTACAAACATTTTTGTTATTTTTCTGTTGAATTTTACACACACACACACACACATACACACACATATATATATATATATATATATATATATCAGTAAAAGGAACTAGCATGGGGTTTGATGACATGCCTTGAATCCCACCGAGGATTGGTGAGATAACAGATGATGCACAGTCTACAATCAAAAGACGCATAACCTTTTCTTCCATACCCTACATGCATAGCAGTTGTAAGTATAAATTATTCACCTGCAGATTCCAAATTCTGACTCTGCAATGCACCAGCTAAACCAAAACACTTGATTAAGTCTATGACCTCGGTTTTACGATTGATTCGATAGCTTTATATTACAAGAGTAATTCCACCAAGAATAGCCATGCTTGAGTTCAAAATTCTTCCATTGCTAGAAGTAGATTCTATCTCTTGCAGCTATTTAAGGAATGCTAACACGGGTAACAAGTTAAATGGTACTGGATATAAACATACACGACAGTCGTGGCTCTCTTAGTTCCTTTCTTTCATGTTCATAGAGGTCAAGCACTGAATACTAAGTTCGTCATATTCTTTTCATAGCATCTTTGTGAGTATATACCTGAACTTGGACGCTCAGGGTGGTGTGGAGCTGATTTAGAAAAGAAAGCATGGGGAAGATATCGAAAATACTGTAATGCATGATGCTTTTCATAGCGTCTCCTATTTCATCAGCAGCTCCAGCCCGCCGCTAACCAAATGACCCAATTCAAAACTCAGTACCCTACTCCTCAAGCATCTAGAACTGTAAGCATCTCGACCAGAGAGGCATGTGTGGTTTGAGATAAACTGAGCACATAAGTCGTACAAAAGATTGCGTTATAGAATGGATGAGTGTACAACGTACCTGAACGGCATCTCGACCACCTATAAGGCCGCCCAACATGTGAGAAAGACGGGTTGCTGAGAAAGAATGACACGTATCTACAAAGCCGACCATTGCTCGGCACCGATATGCAACACTCGCTGCCACTTGCATGCATACCTGGACAAATGAAAGCCATCCAAAATTCACCTCAATATACGAGCGAAGTTGATTATAAAGACAAAGGATTTCGAACTTGTGCATTTTCGGCCCTCACCTGCGTTTTGCCTGAAGACGAGCCGCCCACCAGTTCAGTCACAGTCCCCTCTCGAAGACCTCCCTCAAGGAGCTTATCTAGGCTGCATGATTCCGTGACAGAATTACTATGCAGAAGAACAAAATAAGAAGTGCTTTAACAGTTGACCATGTAACCGCACCATTAGTAAAACTAACTATTGTACTATGCAAGAAAAAGGTGAATTGCTATGAACAACTCACTTGTCAAAAATAAGCCTGCACGTGTAGGTGTTTCCAACACTATATGTTTGCTGCCTCAGTTATTAAGATCCACAACCCTTTAAAACATCAGGTACACCCCCAAAATATTACACCCTAAAAGAAAGCTAAGTTGATTCCAAAGAAACTGGAGGATGCATTTAAGGTGATGGTGCTTACTGCACCTCTCGCAACCGGTGGGAAGGTATCGTTCTCCACGAGCCTCTATTTCCTGAAGCATTCTCGCACTCGTTCGAAAACCGCATGACTGCCGATCGATATACCCCAAAATATCTACCACTGCCTGCATGAAGCAACAGAAAGATTACAAGGAGCTAAAAATTATGTTCAACTTTAATTAAGTACATCACTTGAAGGCACTTGAATCAAGGATCAAGGATTAGAGCAATGGGCTACTCACACGTAAGAGAAGCATATCTTACATAAGCACCGAAAACGATTTATCGGGAGGACAATTCTTCTGACGTATATGAAGAGGCCATGAGTATCAATCAATTCATAGCCGCAGGGATAGTTGCATTCCAGCAAGACTCACCTGCTTCCGAGCTTCAGTTCCAGATTCTTCCAACTTTGGGTTGTGCGCCAGAAGAAAATCTTCAACTACACGAGGAAAAATTCAAAGGAGAATTCTCGCTTGTTAATTATGCATTATATCACATCCTTGATAGCAAACACGAGTTTATCACCTCTAATGAACCAAGAGCGTTTAAATTCTTAAGGAGTCGTCTCAAGGGTTGAGCAAGACAAAGAATCAGAAGAAACTGAGCACAATCGTGTCAGATCTCGGGACGAATTAAAAAGAATGTAGCGAACAATCACATCAGTAAGATTTTTTTTTTTTTACATTCTTTGTTTTTTTTTTTTTTTTTTTTTTTTTTTAAACTTTCAATTCTCAAAGTTTATTTCCCGTTGTAAACGACTGCAAAAAAAAAAATTCGAACACGAAAACGACATAAGAAGATGGTACATTACCTGACAGGATGCCTTCGGCTGCAAAATCGGCAAGAACTTTCGGGGTTAGGGAAAACAACCCCAAGGAATCCAACCTGGGCATTGTTCTCGTATGCAGCTTGTAGGCCAACTCCGAGATCGAACATCAATACACGAAACCCATGTCACCGAAACAGATTCTGCGCGAAAAGTTTCCTACTTCACTGCAAATTCTTCACCGCAACGAGTGCTCGCAATGCAAAGTTGGCAGGGTGGCGAGCCTACTCCGAGGTCGCTGGTGCCAGTTTAGACGAAATTTCGGATTTCGTTAACGAATCGTCGAATTCATTGACGAAGGTTTTCGAAAGCCAACGAAAATCCCATCGTAAAATACTCTGACGACTTTTCGCGTGTACTCATTTGTTAAAATCCAAAAGTATATTTCACACATGAATTAGATGTTTTGTGATTTAATTTTTTTAATCACCTGAAAATCCCCAGAACATCAAAACTTTTAAGAGTTTTGTTTAGTAGAGCAAGAACACTTATAAATAGTGCAAATGTGAAGGATTCAATTTTTGCAATGTATACAACACCAATGTTAGAAGTTGTGCCTCCATTAACTGAACTTTTGAAACAACTAAAAAAACTAATGAGGGGTTTTTTTTTAAAGTACAGAAAAATGTAAAAATGAATAAAAATAAAATGCATGAGTACCATCTTTATGATTATGCAATTGATACTTAGAAAAAACCCATTCAACTAAAAATTACATTCAACAAAATGTTTTTAAGAATTTTATTTAACTTTCAAATTATCATGATATACTTACAAATTTTACAATGAGATAATGTTAAAAAATCGCTATCCACAATTATCAAATATTATTAAGTCTTTGAGGATCCTAAATTTCAGTGCATATCATAAAAGAAAGAATACATAAATTTACATTTTGAATGAGGAAGGAAAATTTAAATACAATGTTATGTTTTTTAAGTTTACATATATAGTATATATCTTCCATCATTTATTGAATATTTTGACAATTGAATTGGACATTATAAACATAATATTGTAATTTATTCTAAAGTATTTGAATTAATTTAAAAAGACACATAATTCTACAGAAGCTATCAAACAAGGTACTTAATGCCACATCAAAAAATATATAACTCGTTGCAATGGAGAAATGTTATGGCAAAGTTTTGTCTACAATCTTCACAAAGTTAATTGGTTGAGTTAGAAAGCAGATGTCTTGGTTGAGGTTTGAACAACAACTAGAAATATATGATTCTTGGATGCTAATTCTACAAGTGTGAGATATGTGTAAGGTTGGTGCTAAGGATTGGTGCCAAGTAATTCTTGTGAAAGTTTTAGAGAAGTTAGTAAGGATCACAACAACTAATTATAAGTTCAACAACAATAATACTTTACAATAATATATTATAAAGATGATGCCTTACAAGTATTTTGACAACACATGTAGCAAAACTTAATTTTGACTGATGGGTATAATTGGTAACTTCTCAAAAAAAATAAAAAAAAATAAAAAAAATACATACATACATGCATATTAAATTGTGAATTTCTGTAAAACATGTTATTTATATACATTGAAAATTATAATGTGTAATGTAATGCAATTCAAGATTCAAAGTACAATTTGATTGTGTATCAATATTTAGGCGACAACTAGAACAATTTCTGATCCATCAATAGCAAGTTTGATTAGATAGTTGATTGATAACAAGCACCCTTCCAACCTCTTCACATTCGGTACCACAAAAGTACTTGGCTGTAGTATAGTATTTATTCAGATTTCAAATAGAAACCCAACTATTTACTATCCTTTATATAAAAACTGTTAGGGCAAAGCACATGTCCTTTGGGACTTAGGGATTTTATACGTTATTCTAGCACTTCAACATTCCAAGTCTCAAATATGAATATTAATGCACCTACATAAAGAACCAATAATATCAAGTTAGGTGACACTTTGTTTAACCTATTGTGGTCATTTGGTGCACCCTCTTGGCAGATATTCAGAACCTGACACTGTTCGAAATACTTCATCAGCATAAAGAGAAGAGGCATTTAAATTCAGAGCATAAGGCGACTGTGAATGTTGACGAAGAAGCAGGTGGGAAAAATATTATAAGGTGTGAGAGGCCAAACAGGTAATCCACCATGTAACTGGCAGAGGAGCCAGACCTGCAACTATCATGAGAGTGTTCACACGTCATGTCATCATGTGAAGCACTTTCTTACTACTAACAGGAAGCGTGTTCTGGCATCTGATACGGCTTGACAAATCAACAGCATGGGTCTTTCTAGTGCTATCTAAATTTTTGATGAATCAATGAGTGAAACTATCAAGAGGAATGAAACGTGCAACAATAGGCCCAGATATCGTGCACCACACCAATGAATACTTATCAGAGAGATAGTAAAGCGTGAAATTCGCACACTACTGACGCTACAATCACAACGTTGGACTTAGATAACTGGAGCATAGCACGTACCACTCATGGTCAAAGATTTTATAACTCCTGAGAAGCAAGGTCAATATAGCTTGAAGCATGTGGCCAGACCAATGAGCGCAAAACCTGCATAACCTCTCTGCAAACCGAGCTTCTGTTGCAATCTACAAAAGCATCTAAAACTCAGTCCTGACGTAAGCCAGGACACATGGACCCAGCCAATGCGAGACTCATATAACTCTCAGTTTAAAACTGGTCACAAGGTTGGACTCGAACATTGCTTGAGCTTGCACAGTGACCAATCAAATCATGCTGAGTCATTAGACCTTACAGCAGTGACGATGTGCCACCACGCAACTCAAACCTACAAGTGGATTGCACCCTAAGTTGATAACCATACAAATCTGATGAAATACCACAAAATGCTGAACCGCATACCGTGTTTACCAAACAATCTACTGTCAGTGAAGAAATCATATGCTTTTGCAAGATGTGATGTGCTATGTCATCTTTTGCTGAGGAACATTCCAAAAACTTCCACAGCAAGTGCTCCTACTCATCTTCAGAGCCTGCAACACATAAAAGAACTCCAACGTCGGTATGTACGCAATGAAGGCAAATATCCAGTAGAGGAAAGAGAAAGAGAGAGAAAGATGTGCATACGGCCTTACACGCTCTAAAGATGAGTGTGCTAACAGTATATAGAGCTAATTGAGCTGAAATACAGAAAGGCATTTGCAGTTGCTTCGACAGTAGAAACATAATGTGGATGTGAAAAGGACCTGAGCGAACGTCCTCTCCAACTTTTCCGGAATTTCGTAATTGCTTAATAACCATTCTCAATATCAGCACCCACCAGTAACAGTGCATCACCAGCAGTGTGATGAGCAGCATATTAAAAACGTAGTATTGAAATGACACATAGAACTGAGAAAGATCCACATAATTAATGACCTCGTAGCTGCCAACCATGCAACCCCCCGTTCAAAATTAGAATAAAACTTGAATTTATGATATACTCAGCATCCAAATATAGGTTGAGCGAGGATTCAACGGTTTCATTACAGAGGGATTATCTAAGGGGACGGTCTGCAGTGTGAAATTTTCATGGTAATGACAAACAGCAACGAACCTGGTACTCCAGATAATCCAGAAAGGGAAGTAGATCAGCCGCAAAAGCACCCACGATAGTACAAATAGGCCAAAGGCGACGCTGGCCCCCAACTCGTTACCACTGTATTTGCAGAGCTTCGCAGCTTCCATGAAAACATCATTTACATCATGAAGGGCAAGCACAATGGAACCTGCACGAAAAGACCTGCAACTCACGAGAATTCAGTGGAGAACTAAACGTACTAAACATTGAACCGTATAGTTAACCAAGGACATGATTACAACTGCCGTTTCATCCCTCTCTCTACATCTCCGTAGAAATCTTAGGATCTGAAAAGGGCATGGTTGATTTGAAATGACAGTCAGTTCAATAAGAATCTTAGGTCACAGAAAAGAGGGAATAAACCATTATACAAAACAAAACATCCAGTATAAGAATGTTTTTGGAAGTGAATACCCGGTGATATAAGAATAAGCGATAAGTCCAATTGTCACAATATGATGAGTCATCATAACATCGAAATCTTTCCTTCGAGTTTCCCAGAATAACAATGCCGCCACACTGTATATGTAGAAGCCACATTGAAACGTGTAGAACAACGTCAGCTGAAACCTGCGCCCAAGATAATGTATCCATCCTGTCAAACTTTGAGATCCCACATTATTCTGATAGAATTTATGATAAATGGTAATACTATATCCATGTATTCACGTGTTAGCAATGTTCGTCTAAGAAAGTAATTAGAGTGTTTGAAAAGAATGCTTTTAATTTTAAAAGTATGAACTGGAGTACTTGGACTTGCTGACTATTTCAGTGAGGGATGTGAAAATTTTAGCAAGAGCCAAAGACAGAACAGTGCATGACCGGAAATGCAGTAAAGACCATTATTCACTACAGAACAATTTTCACTAGTCATGAGTGAAAGCAATCCGGATACAGGTATTTGCAAATCAAAGCACATGAACATGTTGATGAAAAGGTGAAGCACACAGATAAAATACGACGTACTTCACAGTTTGATACGGCCATCCGTGCCAAAACGCAGAGGTGTTGCCGAACCACGGCTCTTTGTAGGTAATCAAGATAACAAACACTTCAGTAGCGAGATAGTATGTAAGTTTCCAAGCGGACTCAGTAAATTTGGGGATCTTCTTCTCTCCAGCTTCCCTCGCACCATTCTTCAAGCCTTTTACTCCATGCGGAAAAATAAACCATCTTGCGAGTTTCTGAAATCCAAAATCACGTCAAGATTCACAGGTCCTAGGGCCTTCTAGACTACCAAAATTAATTTAATGTCATTAATAGCAACATTCACCAACCTACTCTGTGCAACAAGCCACTATGACACGAAACTCGGCAAAGAAGCATAAATATCCCTAAAGGTGCCTAACGTGCTGGCTTTCAACTTCGATGACAAGCAGCTTGAACCAAAGAATGTACATCCACAGGATAATTCAGTGAAAACATACTGAAGCTGAAGGAACTACATTGAATCATCCCGGCAAGCTCAGATCGACATTTTATCTCAAAAAACATAATATGAAAGCAAAATGCAACCAGTACCTGATAGAGGAAGCAATCCAGTAAAAACCGAGCTACAGGAAAAGCAAGAGCAAAGTAGCACACTAAATAGTAGTCTTGCACCGATGGAGGCCTTTCGGTCTCCCAAATTGAGACCATATTGTCCTCAGAACAAAAATCTAGAACTCCAATAATGGAAGTTTCAGCCTAATAGTACCATCCATCATCCCCCTGCAGTCACGATAGATGGTTAGCGCTTAACATGAACTGCATACTAGCATGCACATAGAATACAGGTAGCCGGAGCACGGTGTTGAAGCAAAAAATGCTTTCAAACTAAGAGCCAAGAACGACCGATTAAATTAATGGGTAAAGATCGGAGCAAGAAGAGTTCAGCTTCAGATCGTAAACACAAGAGCCTCGCATTCTTGACATTTGGCTCATATGCCTAAAGCTTAAGAAATATTTTTAAGCCATCTAATCTGAAGTTTCAGACAGACGAACTTCCTCAGCGGTGCGGGTTTCAGCAACGACTAGATGAAGAATGAAGCATCTCGCTAATATGATCCCAAGTCCAACCCTCCATCTACAGGAGAGACGCCGCCAGCACTAAACCCCTGCACATGCCCGTCCAGAACTAGCGTCCAACTTCTATGACTAAGGAATGCACACTATCACCAGCATTGCCAGTTCGTTGAATATGAACAAAAGAACAGTATGAGATGTGCTTCACTGCCTCGAATCTCAATCCTCCATTTCCTCCATCTACACTCTAATGCAGTCCAATAACTTCAAAGTTTTACTCTCACAGACTACAACTCCTCTTCAACTCTCGCGTTTCGTACGCTAACCATAACTCTTCCCTTCCACAATTCCGTGATCTAAACCAGAACGAACTGCAAATCACTCCAGAAAAACGAAAAAACAATGCCTCCCGCCTCCAAAACAAGTTCTCTTCCGCCGCAAAAAGTGCAAGATAAAAGCTGCTGCAATTTGGAGATAAAGAAAGGTAACGATCTAGATGCGGAAGGAGGAAGCGGGCAGGCGAAAGACGAGGTAACCAAGCGGCAATGTGCTAGAGAGTTCTGTGGATGGCTATGGCTACGGGCATCAACGATTCGGACAGGGCTAGACTGGGAGGGACGGGAGACGGAGCAAGACGAAGCGGCGCGGGTAGAGTGATTCTCCGCCCGGGTTTGGGGTTTAGTAGCGTGGGCTCGGAGGCCCTTGTGAGCCTTCACCGGGCCCGTCTTCCCCCCCTGTGCAACGTCCAAGTAGCATATGGCCAAACTTAGATTTAGAGTCCCTTTTCGGTGATTGACAGAAGCCGAGGTAGATGAAAATTACCAATATTAGATTAGTTTAAACTAAGCGCAGTAATTATTTCAAATGGCCTCTCATTTATACATAAAAGAGGATTTCTAACTAACAACACTTTTGAGTTCTTAATTTATGATAAAATTCAAAATATAACAATAATAATTATTATAATAATAAAGTGATCATGTATGTAAATTTTAATGCCCATCTTTCCTATCTCATTATTTGTTTGCTGGCCACACAGTAAAACATATGTGATGATTTCCAATATTTTGAAAAATCTCATTGTCAGGTTTAAATTTCTTGTTTATTTGATCATAATTATTGAAAACTTTGGTGAGATCATACTCCAATCTTCAACATTTATTTTTACTATTTCTGATTTTAATATGGATATGAAGGTGGTAATAGTGACGTGAATGGGCACATATCTACCGCAACCCAAGAGCCTCACAAGACTCGAGTATCACCAGGGTATCTACCAGGTATATCCAGTGCAATTACCAACCACCACATCACTGTTCGTGAGGGCCCGAGTACCACCAGGACATCTACCGGGTACCAACAGTGCAGTCTCCAGAACAGTTTCTGATTGAATTTACTGAACTTCGCTCATGGTGATGCAATCTCTGGACATGGTCAAAAACAGAGCTTGCTTACTCTTCTGCTTCCACTGCGGAGTCGAACTCTCATTACTGCAGCTACACCGTTATATCCACCCATTTCGGTGGACAACCTTGCCCATGTTCCTATCGGATTGAGTTCAGCTTTTTCCAAGGTTTAGGTAACAACATTATGGCAGCCCAGCTTTAATAATAGACGTAACAATCGTTGCACAACCTACCGCAATACCTAGAAAGGGTGGTGCAAAGCACGTGAGTTTTGGAAGCAAGTCGGCAAGTGGATGGTTGCGGGAAGATGGCCTTCTGGAAAGACATCCCTTTTCACATGCTCTGAAATTTTGGCAAAAGAGATTGCATTATGCCTCTGATTGAGAACATTGCTTGTCCGCTTGCAAGTAAGAACTACCTCATTCCATGAATGTGCCGACACATGTTGTCAGAATCATTCTCATGACGTCGTCAAATAACACAACTTTTAGGTTGTAAGAATCATGAAATGATGTCTCCAGGCTTAGAAAAACCGTCCATCCTAAAACAATCAATTAGACTTTCTCAGGTTAATGTTACACAGAAAAATTGCAGTCTTAATCGTAGCCTGCTAATTCCCCCATTATGATCATGGTGTGAAAAGTGAATCCTTATCATCTCATCAGATTCTGATGAAAATTTACTAAAACTTTACTGTATATCAGTACAACCGCATGAAAAAGCATTTAGCAATCGCAGGCCTTGACCAAAGAAAGTGAGATACATGCTGAAGGGAGAGGGAAGGAGAATTTTAAAATCTAACATTTGATTTGAAAAAATCTTGAAAAACTAATCAGACCTCAGGGATCGACATTTTGAGGGTGTAAAGTATTTGTCAATAGACAAGGACAACCTCCATGTGAAGGTGGACTAAAAATATGGTTGCTACTTATTCAAGTGCTACTCTGCTAATCTGAGCCCGAATCCCCACTCTCTGTCAGTCCACTCAGCCATCCATTTCGCCACAGGCTATGGAGAAAGCAAGATTGGTAATGGCCGAGGAAATCTGCTAAGACCTGTGTTAAGTTGACAAGATGTGCGCTCCTGTGACCAGCAATTTAAGAAATATTGCTGTAGAACCAGTGGCCTTCAGAAGAATTCTCCAGTCTTGTTAGACGCCCTACTAGGTACTCTCCGCTTGACGATGACTCAGATGGGAATCTGAAGCTTAATCGATCTTCACTGATGCATAAATCATCCGCACAAACCAGTAGCAAGCATAGAACCCCATTGTTCCTGTGAGGACGAAGAAAGAGTAGGAAATGATCACCATATATCCGAAGTAAAGAGCGCCAGAAACGGCCTTAGTGATATCGAGCTTTGTGAAGAAGTAGAAAGTGGCATAAAGGAACAGGTAAATAGCCGAGGAGCCTGAAGTGAGATAAGCCCTCCACCACCAATGATAGTCCTCACTGCACAGCTGGAAGTAGCAGAGTACAATGGTGATCTCCGCGCAAGTGACGATGAGGATCAAGAAGACAATGAACAAAAACCCGAAAATGTAGTAGAACTGGTTGAGCCAAATTGATGTCAAGATGAAGAAGAGCTCAATGAAGACGGCTCCGAAGGGAAGAATGCCACCAATGAGGATGGAGAATATGGGTGCCATGTACCAAGCCTGCTCAGGAATTTGTCGAGGAATTTTGTTTGTCCTCACAGGATCATCGACAGCTGGCTTCTTGAATCCAAAATAGCTACCAACGAAGACAAGGGGGACAGAAATACCGAACCAGAGGAACATAAGCACGAACATTGTTCCAAAAGGTATAGCTCCAGATGACTTCTGGCCCCAGATAAGCGCGTTGAGGATGAAAAAAATGACGAAAATGCTTCCAGGAAAAATGAGTGCTGTTCTTAGAGTGTTGGCCTTCCAGTCGGTGCCCTTGAACGTCTTGTACAACCGTGATGAGGCATACCCAGCGAACAGCCCCATGAATACCCATAATAGCAACATGGCAGTCATCAATCCACCGCGATTAGCAGGGGAAAGGAATCCAAAAAGTGCAAAAATCATAGTGACCACGGCCATTCCAAGAAATTGCACCCCTGTGCCTACGTACACACAAAGGAGACCAGCATAATTTGGTGGTCTGAATACATCTCCATGCACCAGTTTCCATCCAGTTTCTTCCTGAAGATCCTCTTCATCGAGTTGGTTGTATTTGGAAATATCACGATGAAGAGTACGCATCATGATCATCGCCACCATACCGGAGAGGAATAGGACAATCATGAGGGAGTTAACAATGGAGAACCAATGAATTTGATCATCTGTCATCAACAAATATGTATCCCAGCGAGATGCCCACTTGATGTCACTTTCCTGCACAGCACAAAGCAAGCCCAAGTGCTTGAGTTGGAGAAGCTAGAGTGATCTTGATACACTTGACCAGTAGCTGACATCCTACAAAAAATCTTAGAATGACTGTTAAATCCCGAAACGAGTGGCAAATAACAATTTAAATGATTGTCTAAGCAAAAGGAAATACTGAAGTAATCACTCACCTGAAACGACACATCATAAGTGAAAATCACTTCCTGGCCTTCAACTAACTCCTGGGGGTCCTGACCATATGACACATAAGTCCTGGTGTTGGGGTTGCAGGTAGACAACTTCGTCTTCTGATCCTCCCAACGATCATATTTGTGCTTTACACTAACACAAACGAAAAAAAATGAACAAGTGAATGTCAGTAAAATATGCTATTTCGTCCAAAGATTGTTGATAAATAGTGACTAAAGTTCTCAGGTCAATTTGAATATAAAAATACCAGCAAACTGCTAAACATCTACAAATTAGACCACGTTTGATCTCCCACATCACTCCCATGAATTGTTCTCTGCAGAACCTGAAACTGACAACCAAAAAAAAGTAGTAGTGCGAGGCATACACCGCGCATCATATCCCAACCAAATTTTGATACCATCCACATTACATGAATACCATGAGAGTATACACACCTGTATGGTTTCACTTCAAAGCCCACAATACGGGCATTGCCATCACCGATAGGATGAAACAGCACAGTAAAGGCTAGGTGATTGTTGATGTAGAACTTTTTGCTCTCCTGAAGAATTACCATGCGCATTTATATCCCAATCTGATAGAAAAAATGATATAGATATTCCGAACTTTAAATAAAGGACAAAAGAGAACAGGAGATATAACCCACCTGATATTTAAAACCAACAGAAAATCCTCTATCGTATAGCTTAACAGCTTGCCCATTGTCATGCTTTTGCTTCGGTTCAGCTACAGGCAGGTTGTCTAAAATCCTGGTATTTGACAGACATTCTGTTAGTACTGATTCATTTTATTTTCAAAAACAAAATCCTAGTCTTTTCCAGGCTGATTTAAGGATGTAATAATTCAAAGCACAATATGTGAACTACACCAAGTAACGAAAACTGGCATCGTGCGATCCGGGTTACAAGGACGCACAAATATTTTAACCTCAAATGGGAGAAAAAACAAATACATAAATTCGAACATACAAATATAACGATGTATAATAACACATTAACTCTTCAGATACTAAGTTCCTGCGAAATCTTTAGATCACCCACATGTTGGCACGGTATTCGTTTTCAATTTTATCCTTGAAGTTTTTGAGCGCTTCCGCTGAGAACGTTTTCTTACAGAGAATCTTGCACAGCTGGTCATTTCTCATTTCGAACTGCCCCAATATATCAACCATTAGTGCCAATACTAAACAAGTATAAAATAATTTTATTTACCTACAAGACATATATTAAAGACTTCCACCTTGAACTTGCAACATCTGAGCAATACTTATGCTCCTTTGGCTGACTACAAATATTGCATGTAACAACTCGCTCATCAGGGACAGTTAGACGCATAGAAAATCAGTGGTGAGCCCTAGTCTTCGTACAAGACAACAAAAAAGCACCAATGTTATGCCCAAGCGTTCCAGAAATGACATCTGAGATGGGTAATAACGTAAAACAAAAATAAGGCAAGCTATAGAGTTAACATGGCGATGAAAGAATTCTCGATTACACTGAAAGTGGTACTCTTAACATACCTGATAGGGCGAATTCTCAATACGATCACCTCTAAGCACCTCTCCCAAATTTTCAGCAAAGTCCTTAATCTTAGGAGGTTTGCAATAATCGAGCGAATAATAATTGTATGGCAGCTGTGTCTTGGTCGATGTGAGCTTGTTCACTTTTACTATAACAGGATCATTCTGGAAGGTACACAAACATGTGATGCATGAGATCGATAACCAAAGTAACAGGAAATAACCAAAATCGATACACCTCAAAGAAGATAATCTAACTGGCAAGTGTTTACAAACCGCATGCAACCCGCCTAAAGAACTCATGCATCCAGCTTCACTTGAGAAGAAAAAAAAAAACATCTTTAAACTGGGAACGACAACATCACTCAGTCGATTGACATAGAAAACAAGACAAAAAATAACACGAGGCCAGTCATTTACAGAAGCTAGCACACAAATCTATCTTCAGCTCATGATAGCATGCATAGCATGTGCGGTAGTTAGCACTCCATACGATATCTGAACAGTTGATTCAGAGTCAGATACAAACATTCTACCCTCAAAATAATTTCAGTCTTTAAAAGAAATACTGAAGTACTAAAATGGGTGAGATGCGAACTTAAGAACATGAATTTGCAGTTCGTGGTGTAGAAAGTTTAAAGACATACGAATTCAAAATACCCAATGTAAGAAAGTTTACAACAGAAGGATGAAGCGTTAAAAGATCAAACCTCCTCGAAGTCCTGGGGAGCGACGCCAGGTAGGTAGAAAGCCGCGGCGGGGTAGGAAAGGGCGAGCAGCAAGAGCGTGCAGATCGGCAGGAGAGCCATGGCGGAAGACGCCATGGTCTAGGCCTAGAAGATTAGACAAGCCCGCTATGGAACCCAAAATTCCTGATCACTGCAGGTCAAACAAAATATATCAACTTACTCGCCTCCAGTTGTTCACTTGCCACCAAAGATGCAAATCATGGGGTACTCCTAACAAATCTACTGTTGTTAAATGTCATTAGCCACAGAACATGCACAAATCAACGCTTTCGCACCACCCTGAAGAATCTCATACACAAACCCGAAACCACACACCCTGAATACACTACGAAGCAATGCTGAACTACAAAACGCTTCCCTGTTTCCTGTATAGCTCATGCACCACAAACACAAACCTAAAGTGAAATCTAACATCCCCCCGAAACGAAATATGTTCCGGAGCTACACATTCTAATTTACAACCACCACCCACTGCTCAAGAACCTTCTCTATTATCAACCCACTGCATAACCCAGATTGGTAACCGCAGACCTCGATACACGCATCGGTCAAAAAGGAGAAAGTTACCGAACATCCATCCCTGGGGCTTGATCACAAACGATCGAAATACCCCATCTTCTCATGCTCCACTATTCCCACCTAGTCTAACACATGGTGCAGCTCATCAATATCTCCTACAGCTTGTAATCCGTCTACAAGCCTCATTGAAAACTGCTACAATTGCCAGCCATACTGAGCCCGTCACAACAACCCAATCGAAGACGGCAAGGGACGAAGAGCTTCGTTCTCTTCATCAGTTCTCTCATGTGCGAAGCACGTTAGTATGAGGAATCTGAAAAAGAAACGACACAGGGTGAAAAAAACGGCACACTACCTGGCGTGAACACGATGCTCCAGTTGGTGATGGAGCAGAAGCGAGCGGCCCTGCGAGGGAGGGAGAGAGGAGGAGGGGAAGGGCGATGGGGACACAGATCTGGATATGGCGGACGAGCCAACAGCAGCAAAGGGATGCCCCACTGCCTGTGAGGGTGGCAGCAAGTGGGACTATGGGGCTGCATTCCCCCTCGGTTGCACCCCATGACCGCGCCGCCGTGGTCCCTTCATCCATCTCTCGCTCTTTGTACTTTGATCTCTCTTTCATCATCCAAAAACATTTCGCGATCTCTTCATCCGTTACTCATCTATACGTCGTCCATCGTTCATCCTCTGTTGAACCATGTCGACCAAATTGTATTTTCTACTTGGATTCTGTAATCAATAACGGACCTAAATAGATATAGAATTCCAAATTCTCAGAATAATTCGATTTATTATAGTCACCATGGTATGAAGATTTTATTTGAAATCTTTCTTTAATTTTTTAAATACTGTTTATATTGCTAAATTAAAAAGTGTATTTTAAAATTTTCTCATTGTTTTTTTATTCTAAAATCTTTTTAATATTTAATGGATTAAACCAACTCATATTAAAATATTAAAATGTACTTATAAAATCTCCCAGAAAAAGAATCAATAAATATGTTATTAGGTTTATAATTATTTCAAACTTTGTCTTTAGGATTTATAAAGATATTATGATAACAAGAAAACAAAGATGATTTAAATTGATTTCTAAGTTCATAAAAAACTTTGTAATAATTTTTTTAAGAATATATTAGTTTTTTTCCTCAGTTTATTTTTAAAGAACAGTGAGCAGTCTTTTAAAGATAAAAAAGAATTCTAATTTAAATTGAATCCATTAATCCATTAAATATTAATCCATTAAATCCATTAATCCATTAAATACTAATCAAATAGTATTGTAGAATGAAAGAACATATCAAGTCCTTTTAAAAAATATTATGATAAAAGACACCTACTTTTTTCACTCTTTTGGTAACTTAGGTATTAAAAATAGAATTATATGGAACAATATTATTAGATGTGGTGCTTGAAATACTAAAAACTCTTTTATTGAGCTAAAATTGTTTCAGATTTTATTACATAATCCATAATTCTTGACAAATGGATCTTGTTAAATCTTGACTATATTACACTATTTGAACATTTTTCTAATATAATATTATAACAAAGTTTAGTTAACATGAATGTGTAGCAATATTCCATCACAATAATGAAATAAAAAATATTATATCATTTGGGTGGACAAAATGTCACCTATATGTTATCTTTTAAGAAGTTATAGAATAATTACTAAAATACGTTTGTGAAAATTTTGAAATAGTTGGTGGAATATTTTTGAATGTCTCAAAGAATCCCTTACATAAATCCAGAAATATTCAAAGGCATAAATATAAGTTCTAAGAAATGTTATCTTAAAGTAGATTTTCCACCTTAAACATATTACTATAAAAATATTATTAAGTAAAATTAGATTGTAATAAGGTAATACTATTATGAAAGATTGTTCCTAGTTTCAAATAAGACAGCAAGATTCTAAAGTGGGAGTATTTATAATTTGATAATAATTTTGAAATTAATATAATTATATATTAGTTGTGTCATGGTAACATAGATATACATTAAATAATCAATACTTTAAGACAAGAAATATTTTTAAAAATATATTAAATAATATATATATACTCATCCATACATTGTCCATCCTTTGTTAAACCTTGTCGACCAAATTGTATTTTCAACTTGAATTCTGTTTTTTGTAATTTTGTACATGTTGCTAAATAAAAAAAAGTAGATTTTAAAATTTTCTTATTGTTTTTTTTATTTTTTTATTTTTTATTAAAATCACAACAGATTAAATTAAACTATAAAAATTTATTCAAATTTACTTATATATCTTCAAAACAAAACTCAAAAAACGTGTTATCAGGCACTGTGTTTCGCCTACCACTTCTTTTAAAATAGATTATCCTCAAATATCGACCAATTTAAGTAAAATACAATTTTGTAAAAATATCATTAATAATTTTAATAAAAAATACACTTAAAAGATATATATACAAAAAAATTATACATTATGTCAGTTAATATTTTTGAACCATCAAAGATATAATTTGAAACATTAGTACAAATTAACAATTTTATATAAAAGTAATAATAATACTTTCAAAAAGTATTATAATGGAATACAATAAAAGAATAAAATGGTTACACTCATAATGTATGAAATTTTTTATGTTATAATAGAAATAGATCTATTAAAATAACTAAATTATTATTTATTTGTACCATTCATTAATGATAAACATTTAAATTTTCATACTTCCACAGATATGATACAGAAAGTATAAAAAAGATGAAAAAAATTATAACAAACTTAATATTTAAGTCATTAAAAATAATTAAAAGCAAAAATAATCTATTTGGCTTCTATAAAAAATTCGTGCAAAGTTTCTAGGTTATTGTAGATGACATAGAAAGGATCCAAAAGAACAAAAAACTTTCTAAAAGTTTTGTATATGTGGCATGAGAATTTCAATTAAAGATTTGGATGTCAAATTTGTTCTACCTAAATCTTTTCTGAAATCTTATTTAATGCGTCAAATTTTAGATAAAATACATTATATATGTCTTAAAATAAAGACTGTGCTTTTTTCTCTTTTTTTAATTTTTTTTATTGTAGAGTTAATTGCATTTGCATTAATACAAGATGTTGTCATAGATACTCTAAAAAAATTTCAAGAAAGCAGGGATTTTTATATACAAAAAGTAAGAATGGAAATAGTTATAACTATTATAAATGGGATATTATGGCTATAAATAGATATGAAATAATATTTGTTTAAATTTTTTTTTAAACAATATATTTTTGTTATGAAATTAACTTCTTTAAGGGTGGCTCTGGTTTCATTTTTAATTATACTACTTGTAACACACATATATATATATATATTTTTTTCTCACCATAATTTTACATACCATAAATTTGTTTTGAATGCATTGCTGCCAAAGCTTCTATCAAAAGATTCAAAGATAATTACATATTTTAAACTAATATAATTCAATTTTGGGATATGTTTGAAGAATGCATATATAATTTTAAGTGTTTGATTTTTAAGTATTGCTTTGAAAGAGTAATTGATAAGAATCAACAAAATCTAGTGTTGATATTGTATAATTTAGATTTTTCTTATTATTATTTGATTATTTTAAATTTTTTTGTTTGTCAATGACTTTGATGGAATTAATAAAGGTTACGAATATTTTGACCTGTGTTAATTTCAATCTTCAACTATTCTGCATATGTCATTATATTAGAGATTTATTGTGGATTTTTATATAACATCATCATGAGAAATCATATTTGGTAAAGTTTAATAAAATTATGGTATATATATATATATATATATATATGTATCTTTTTTTTCTTCCTCTGTCTTTCTTGTACTTCAACATTATTTAAAA
This sequence comes from Physcomitrellopsis africana, assembly GCA_036785485.1. NCBI lineage: Eukaryota > Viridiplantae > Streptophyta > Bryopsida > Funariales > Funariaceae > Physcomitrellopsis > Physcomitrellopsis africana. Next base: position 125,761 of record JAWRVF010000910.1, read on the forward strand.
AATTATCAAAATTATTACATAACTTTTCAACAAATAAAAACTTTCTTGGTAAATTTAGATTTGTTTTGGAATTTTTGGTTTTTTGGATTTTGTTTTTGCACATACAAATCAAAATGTTTTTAAAAATACATCTGAATGTTTTAAAGTAAAGTAGTTTATATTTAAAATAAAAAAAAATTTAAAATTTTAATTTTAATAAATTCACTTTTGTAGTAATTTACATAAAATAAAATAAAATGAAATACTAGTCTGTAATAAAGAATAAATTCATATATTTTGTGGTAAGATTTGTTGAATTTTTAAAGATACAACTTGGCATATCAGTAATAAATAAACACTTCTATATCATATGTACATATTTTTAATTCTTAATTTAAATTTAGAAATAACTTAAATTGTAATACATAAATGAAAAATTATTTTCTTTCTTTTTTCTTTTTTGATCAACAGATTCTTTCAATATAACCTAAATCGCCTACAATTAGAGAATGCACCTATCTTTAGAAGAAGTTGTATGTATATATATATATATATATATATATACATATTAATTATTTTTATTATTTATAATAGAAGTTATCAACTTCTTTTATTACAAATATTATATTCAATATTATGCATAAAGATATTTAAGATTTGATAATTAAAATAATAATTATTTATCAAAATAGTTTCTATAGCAAATATAATCTTGTATTATAAAATTTTGAATTAAATCTTTAATATTTTCTTGAATATAAAATTTTATAGCTATAGAAACTATAGAAACTGCACTATCTTTTTATAGCATAAAATTGTTTCTATACCAAAAAGAAAAAGATAAAACATAAAGAAGATCTTTTTATCTAAAAGCCTACTTAAAAAGATCATGATGTAAAAGTCTTATAAAGTTATCTTTCTCGTTAAAGAAAAATTCTCTTTTGGAAGCCTTGGCTTTTAGAGATAATATAAAGTAAAAAGATGCCATAAAATAGATGATTTTTATTTTATTCTATTTTATTTATAATATATCTAGTTATATTAGCACATATCTTAATTCTATAAATTATAATAAACAAAAAAAGATTTTTACTTTTTAATGGTTATTTTAGCAAATTTAATACAACTCTTCAATATTTTTTTTAAATAAAAACCAATTCTTTTACATGGACATAGTGCAAATTGTAAGGGACAACACTATTTATACCATGTAGGTAAAAAATGCATTCTACCTCATCTTTTTTACTTTTGACCCTTGATTTTTTGATTTTAGCCAATCTAAGAATTTAAAAACTGTGACCTCTTGCCTTCTCCTCTAACTATAAAAACTTCTAAATAAATAATTTTGACATAAAAAAATTTCCAACTTATCTTAGAATTGAAGCATGATTATCAAATAAAAAATTGTTAAATACATTAAACAACCAACACAAAACAAAATACTTTACTCTGATACATTAAATTTAAGAAAATTATGTTGCAAAAATTTATAAAAAATAATACAAACAAAAACTCTGAAACTTTAAAAACTTACATTAAACCACTCAAAAGAGATACTACAACTTTGGAATAAAATCCTTACATTCAAGATGATTTCATTAAGTTAAGAAAAATTAAATCAGTAGTATTATCAACTTTAATGCTTGGGGAACAACACACACAAAAACCAATTTTTTTTGTCAAAAGCAAGCTCCAAACAGTCCCAAAACTCATTAAAAAAAAGAATCTAGAGTTGATATTATAATGTGAGATCGAAGTTGGAGTGGGGGAAGGGAGTATGGGACATTATGGACTGGGACGTTAAGAAATTCATCGTCCAGGATGAATATCACTCATCAAAACGGAGAATATCATCCAGTGTGGCGACCTTGATAATGGAGCTCCTGGATTGTGCCCCAGAGGGTGTTGCTTCGCCAGATTCACTGCATCATTTGCACAACGAGTGCGTGGATCGAGAGCTCACGGCCTGCTACTGCGGTTGCACAAGTTAACAAAGCACTGCAAGATGCAAAACAATGAAGCAGAGATGCGATGCCTAAGTGACCAGAACCGAAAAGAGTTCTCTTATTTTTCTGAGAGGTTGAGTTGCTGTTGCGACCTCTTTTTGTTCGGGATTCACAGCATGCACGCTGGTCTGGGTGGCAGTGCTTCAGACTGGAATCATTGAGCATGATTGAGCTGGTTGAATGGCTGCTACAACCCAGTTCTTAGGGGAAAAAGGGGTGAGCTGAAGCGCATTATTTGAACTCAGTCGAATGAGTTCCAACTAGATGTCTGAACTTGCAGACTGGCACATGGATGTTTCCAACTTCCCCCTTAGTGGGTTCTAGATCTTGCATGCCGACAGCCAGGTCACCACGAGACCCTTGAATGGGAGAGTGTCCATTGCCGACACTTCGCCAATGATTCTGCTGCAAAATTGACTGTGAGACACGGCCCTAGATCTCGTGTGAATATATTTCACTAGACATCGGGAGACCTGTTGCTTTTTGTCTCTCTAGATTAGGGGCATCAGTCTCTCAGCTTTTCAGGCTTGGTTCTGCTGCATGCTCTACACAGAGATCGAATGATGCTCTCGCTCCTCGATGTGCTCCCAAATGCAGAAATCTCCCCGAGGAAAACTTTTTGTGCCCCTAATCTAGAACAGACCAAGATACAACGAACATTTCTTACAGTCTAGGGGGCTTGAAATTTGCCCTTTGATGTTCGCAAATCTTGTGAGTGGTGTTACGCATACCAACTCGTGGTTATTGAGGTAATTTTCTTTAACTTCAATATACCTCAAATCAAGTGCGAGCGATTGCACAGAGGTATGCCATCTAAGTTACCTCTTGTTCACATTACGGAGAATGAACATCAGGAGCTGCAAAACTGGCATATACATAGCCGACACATATTTGCTTCGGAAGAGCACCGAGCGGAGATGTAAGTGCTATGAATTACATTCTATTGTGCGACACTCCTCCTTTGTAATGTTCATCTTTAGTTTGTTTACCACTCAGTACGAGCAGGATTAGTGCCCTACCTCAAACTGCAAGGGACGAAACACAAACATGGAGTGTTTGCTTCAATGACATCACATCTCAATGACATCACATCTCAAGGCACATCACTCTGTGGATTGTCTGTACTCCAGTTTCAGCACCAGACTCCAACAATTCCGGCAAAATCTTGATGCTCACTCAAGCCATACTCAGTCACACCTCTGAATCAATGCAAGATCCTACTGCTTACTGTATGCTAGAAAAAAGTTGAATAGACTGGCAATCCCAATGCATCTCCTTGCAGCTAGTTTGCAGGATTTTCCAGATACCTGAAGTGGGGACCCCGATATTGATCATCTTCCCAATCCTCAGGTACGTCTTTTTATGAGAGGTTGCAGACTCCTCAGCGAGTGGGGACTGCCCTCACTCATTGCTGCTCGGAAAGTCTTCAAGGGATTCGATTCTTGCCTCCGGGGATTTTGTTCAGTACTTGAGATGTGATGTCATTGAAGCATCGTCTATGTACGAGGGATTTTGCTCTCTTACTCGGACCTTTTGTCACATCACGTGTGGGGAGATGTGAAGTCAATTGCAAGCCACTGCAATGTGCAAGAATACCCTAAAATTGCCGATCGGCAGTCAAATTTGGAGAGCCGTGTCTATCAGGAAGCATAACGAAAGGAGGAGGTACATACACCAGGAGACGCACAAGCAAGGAAACCATTGTCAGTACTTGCAAGTGGCAGCACAGATTAGGGTTTTAATGGGCGTACCTTCAGTGGGATCCATGACGTCTCTTTTCGTCGAAACTTAACCCAAGGCGTCCTGTTGACCGGGTTACAACTTGGGGAAGTGATCCACAAGCAGAATCATTGACGGAATCTAACTCGATCATCTTGCAGAATTCGGAAAAGGGTTCTCTCCTGGAAACAAAACAACATAACACCCAGACACCAACTCTCACCAAGTGCAACACAAGATAATGTACAGATCTGAATGCCGGAGCCGCTTTACATCTTTCAGGTCGTTGATCATTAGTTGCTGATTATATCCAGCAGTCCACATTAATCAATTGCATCTAACTCTTGAAGTGCACCGTAAGTGGAGGACCGTGTATCACGTTGTTTCTTGGCAGTGTCATAATTGTTGGGATTATAATAAGCAGAGTCTTCGACGTGATGATCCTTGCACAGCCTGGGCCCGAGTCGGTATAACACCAGCTGATTATTATAATTAAGCATTATTCCTCACCACTGGACATGGCACGTTTAAGGCACGTTGACACTATGTAAATACAGTCATTCAACTGTGCAGATCATTAACATTTAAAGCTCATTGGTATAAAGGTAGCTAGCTCTCTCGTTGCAAAGGATGACGCGTCTCTTCTCCTTGTTATGGTCACGGAGTGACGCTGATTCAGAAGGACGCATGACTATCATTTATCTCCTGCTTCAAAATTCCCGGTGAGATTGATTGACAGGTTGAGCGTCTTCTTAAGAACAGCGAGAATGAATCATTCATCTCTGACAGAAGGTAACTACACACACACAAAATGTGCATCTTGGCTAAGTCAGTTTTACACTTGTAATCATCTCCGACACTCATCATGATGGATATTTTAGTATGTAGTCTACATAAATTTTTCCTAGTGAAACCATCAGTTTAGGTCTTCCAGCTGGGTATAAAACACACCAGAGAATTGCGTAGAGAGTATGAAATAACATGTTCTTACTGGGTTTGTCATGTGTGCAACTGTGCTAGCTGGAATTATACGTTCTTGAACATCTTCAAAGGGATAATTTTCGTGTTTTGTAAGAAATGTTTTTTACTACCTCCACGTCGTCAGCTCAGCAGAAGCGTCACTGATATAGTATTTTACAAAATGTGGGTCACTGAAGTTGAGAGGAGCTTGTCTAGCTAAAAATTCGACAAAGTGCCATGAAGGACCTTTCAGCCAGGCGAATGTTGGGAATTCGTGCACTTATACGTCATAACCTTCGTATATGATCTGGAAGTTTCTTTCTTCATAGGGCTACTCTCTCACCTGTCTTTGATGATTCGTTCATAACGCCCTGTGCCTTCCCGTCTTCCTTTCAACCTTAGTAATGCAAGAGCGTATGATTTAGTTAGCCTAGAACTTCTCATCTCAATTTCACCATATCTGTCGACTGTGCGACGTAACGACGGCGTGATACAGTGGCACACTTGGGCGAGCTATGTGAGAATGTGAAGTAGCAAATTTCAATAAGACTCACATGGTCAATCATCACGTCACTAGTTGTCAACTTACGCATGTGCACGTCGCAGAATGTAATAAAGCAGTGTGTGCTAGCAAGCTAAGACATTCCACAAGCAACAGAGCGATGGGTTTGTGTCAGGTCAAGTGGCTAATCTCTGCACCAATTTCAGGCTGCAGTAAGAGCTGCACATGTGCCAGAAGGCACACTTGCCTGGAGGATCGGCGCTCGTGATGGGTCGTAAGAAGTATTGATCGAGAAATGCCACACTACGATTAGACAAAAGAGCATCGTCAGTGTTTTTAAGTGTGATTAACTGTCACTACAGTGGAAATGGAGAGAATGTCGTGGCACTAGAATGAAAGTGGGTATTGTTCTCGTATACACGCTTCAAGGCCTGCTGTCCCACACGACTTGCGACATGCGGAGTATGTACAGCACAGAGCATGAGCTCCCAATCGATCTGGATAGCAGAATCAGGTTCTTTCCCATTTATGATGCGGGAAGCTGGTTGAGCAGGATTCTCTTGATGTCTTTCTCCCCCGTACCCGTTCATCCTCTGGGTTGGTCACTGGTCTGCGTTCCCAGCTTGCCTCAACAGTCGATAACAACCCTTCCAGCTTGTTCAGTGCTGGTGCAACCACACCCCATCACTTTGCAAATATTTGTTAGGTGACAAAATATATTGCCTCCACGCCAATATTTCTCTATTGCTTCATCACTCAATAAGTGGTGGTGTTCCCTCTGGAAAAGATAAGGAAACCCATCTTCAAAAGAAGAAAAAAGAAAAAAAGAAAAAAACTTTGCAGGTTAGGTAAGGACATGTGACACGACCTTTGGCTAGAATTGGAACATTGAGATACCTACACGCGATAAGAAAATTGTAGAGTACTTAAAGAATCAAAATGTCCCAACAAATGGGGGAAAAAGCAAGAGCAGTGATGGGCCAGGGCACTCGGGCTGCCGCCCCATGTGTCAAACCCTGTTTAACCCTTAAGCCTGATAGAGCCAAGGGTAGAGAATCGCACTGCATCTAAATTACTTTAACTACGTAATCTTTGCAAAACTTTAAGTGCCTTGATTGAGTAACTGAACAAAAGGGCTTGCATGTTGGGCTCTCTCAAGTTGCAGTGGCTTATAATATTCTCAGAACTTTGATGTACTACCAAACAGTCTTGGATAAGAAGAGCATTTGAGAGTTGACCGCTTATTTATGATACCTTTGAATGCGCAGGTGAGAAGCCACTATAAAACTATTAGAAAAATGAACAACTTGTGAATGAATTACTACAATATGAATTTGTTGTTATTGGTTACAACTGTAGGATTTTGTATTACTTGAAGGATTTTGTAATTGTTAACAAGATGAAAGAATGGCCATGCACAGAATAAGACACCTTGCATCATTCTCTTCTTATTTTATTTAACTTAAATTCATCATCAATGTGGAGTTAAACAGGTATATTTATATCAATATTGAATCATGTCTTTTCATAAGCTGTTGACAGTGGCAGAATCCTGATCCTATTTAGTCCATTCTTTTACACATTGCAACATTTTAATCTCGTCCTGGAGTCTATGCTCCGCTTAGGAAAGCAACCCAGAAAGTGAAGGTGAGAGAGGGGATAATCTTGATGCTAGAACGAGCTGCTTCAGATCCTCGAATAACGTCCCCGGGCTGAATGATCCAGGAAGAGGAAATTCGAACATGGAATGCAACAGGAGAGAACGACAGATTCTGCCACAAGAAGCTAGGATTAGATTCCTGATGCCTTGCTGTGAACTCCCAACTATCGGATGGTTCTGTATCAGAAGCAATAAACCTTCGTGAAAGCCCAATCCTCTCCACTTGTGCAATCACGTGGATTGAGAAAATGGAAACTGAGGGAGCAGATTATGTTTTTTTATATTAAAAGAAAAGTGTTCGGAAAGATAAAGTTACCACTTTCGAAATTAAAATCTCAGAACGTTGTCTGAAGCATGTTGACACAAAAGTAAGTGGTCTCGAATCTTGCCACGTTGAGAAGGCAGGGCTAACGACACATGTAATGCTCTTTGCTCACCATTAATGTAAGTGTCGCAAACACACTAGCTTGTATTGGACGCGGGGGCGATCTCGGTGGATAACATTGAATCAGACTCACAGTCAGCAATACATCCCTGATGTAGGGGTTCACCTAAAGCTCATCGAAGAACATAATCTCAACTTAAATAAACTTGTTGTCTCTGATGGAGACAAATGTACACTATGAGTGAACAGTCGGATTAGCCAGATGAAGCTTCAAAGTTTTTGCACATTTAATTGCTAATAATTGTTGCTGGATTGTTCTCCAAATTGCTGCAGAGCGGAATTCACTTCAGGAGGAAGGTCGTCCGTTCCATTGATTGTGGGGGGAGGAAAGACAAGTAGCCATGGTAGGGCCGGGGATGCTGCAGGTCAAAATGGTGTCAGGCTTCGGCGCCAGGGCCGTGGCCATCATAAAGACGAGACGTTCGGAAAGCCTAGTGGTGGGGTCTCTACGGACGGACTCGTCCGCGATCACATCGGTCGGAAAGATCAAAGTCTAGCCAACGTCTTCCCACCCTATCGGTGCCATCCGGGCCAGGCAGGTACTTCCTCCCGTGCACGTTTGACGTTCTTGCCCCTATATTCTTCCTCATCATTCCTTTGGCACTAGACGAATGTTCAATTTGTCTAGTCAGTGACCATGAGGAGCTCACTTCTCAAGTTCATGGCCACTGCCGCATGAAGCAGGTGCAAAGGCTGCAACAGGCAAGTCGAGCGCTTCAGTGCCGAAGACTTGCCGGGGTACTTGCTTTTTCCGTTCCCGCAGGGAGCACGGAATTTGGATGCATGAATGAGCAGCTAAGTCTCTTCGGTTCCTTGTTGGGTTCTAGCTCCTTGCCGCTGATGCTGATCCTGATGCTTATTAACATGGACGATCGGATGGTGTTTATTGTCGGAGCATAACCTCCGCAGGAGGCACGAATTTTTGAGCAGTTGGGTCTCTATGGCTCCCCGACGGATTCCACATCCTTGCCGCTAATACTGATGTTGATGCTCATGAACGTGAGTGAACGGATGGCGTTCATTGGGAGAGCGTAACTCTTTGTGCAATTCACAACTTCGTCACAGGCGTTTGGTTGATGCAATTAGATTTGGTTCCAAAAGCACCGACGTTCAAGCACTGTTCAGATACACTTTAAATACGTCGAGCAGGAGACTTTACCATTTACTTACCTTGTACGCTACATCACCAGTTTTCTGAAGGGGGTCTGCTTCAAGCGCCTCGATGGCTTCGAACTAGCGACCATCTGATCTGAACCTGGTCATTGTTTCTCCTATTTGATCAACAATATTACTGGAAAAAAGGCACTTCTAGAGTCGGCGGGTTGGTCTACAGACTATTGGGTTATGTTGTCGCCTGCTAGGCTTGACCGCGCGAATAGCAGTTGAAGCATGTCCTGCGGTAGGTGATCTGTTTCCTTCGTGGTCGGATACTTTCGTCATCGACTTCGGTGATAAGTCTGAAAATAGGTGCTAAGCTCCGCCTGAAAGAATTGCACTCATTATTAGCAAGAGCAACTTGAGTTGCATAATACCCCTACATCTAAACTCTAGAACGCTCTGAGGTTTCTTAAGGTTTCTTGCGTCCACTTCACAGGTCCCATACTTTTGCAGACATAGAATGGAATTCGCGCATTCCAGTGACGCATTACCATGGCTTGGTCGGCATCCAGACTGTACGTAAGTAGCTGTGCGACATACAAGCAGAAAACCAATCCAGGATTGATTAGTCTTCTGCAGGGCTTTTGATGGTTGGAAACTGAGATTACGGGGGTTCATTTTTCTCCGCTTAAGAAACCTGGAACACATATTGAGAGTTCTACAAGCAGTGGACAGCAAGTCATTTCTTAGATCTTGATTGACCTTGACTACAACCTACACCCAGTTGGTTCTCGCTTTTTACCTGAAACAAAGCTGCTGCATGCAGGAGTAGCCTGCATTTGTAGCCGCATGGATTTTCCTGGGAAACAGAGTAGCACGTGTGATGGCGACGATGTAGATAGAGACTTTGAAGTGGGTGCCGGTAGCCGAACGAGCCCTGGAGCCTCATCGGATAATCTATCTTCCGAGAGCAACACAACCTCCACAACAAACGCTCAAGATCCATCGGACAAACGTTCTAAGAGGACCGGTAGTCGAGGGAAAGTTCGGCAGTACGTCCGCTCCAGGTTGCCAAGGCTCCGGTGGACAGCCGACTTGCACCAGTGCTTTGTCCTCGCTGTCGACCGCTGCGGTGGTCAAGAGAGTAAGTTGCCTACGCATCAACTGTCCCGTTTTCTCGCGAAGAATAGATTGCTTAACTGATTAACACCAGTATGAAGCTTTTCGGTGCATGATTCACAAGTCTCTCATAAACTTCAGGTTTTTTTGACTGAATACCACACTTGAATTCAGCTCCAGAACGTCGATGCAAGTTGATCTTTGACCTCAAACACCATCTGGTTTTGAAAATTTATGCTTTTGTTGTGTACCCCTTTGTTCACTAGTATCCTTCTCAGAAATTTTTGTTGTGAAGAGACTTAGTGTGCTGGAAGTCCAGTACAATCGATGCATTGACGATGGTAATCAATGCTAGACACGTAATCAGGCACGAATTATTCAAGATAATAACACAGTTTTCAATGGTGGATTAATCTCACTTCGGTTTTGGATAATGGCTGAAGTTTATGATAAACTCTTACTCTTACATTGATTCCTTCTCATTGCTTACGCTCATTTGTGACGCAGAAGCAACACCGAAGATGGTGTTGCAGTATATGGATGTCAAGGGTCTGACAATCGCTCATGTCAAAAGCCATCTACAGGTTTGTTGTATTTTCTTTTCCAACGCATTTTCTCTTCTTTCCTCCTCCTCCTCCTCCTCCTGTTCGTCCTCTATTATTTTTGTTCCTCTATTTCAAAGCACAAAAGATGCTGCGGACAATCATGGCAATTAGTTCGTTTAAGTACGAAAATGCCTTATTTTGTTTTACCTTACAGCCTTGCAATAAATGTGTTCCATTGAGCTAAAGAAGGAAATGCATTTTATTTCTAGTCCGCACATACGAGAGCTCAATGATTGCTGACAAAGTATAACCCGTTGAATTTCCAGATGTACAGGAGCATGAAGAGTGACGAGAGTATCCAAAGTGGTGAGTTATCCACTAGAAGACGAGTCCGCACACACCTGATGTTTATGGCTAGTTTCTCAGTCCTTATTGACATTCATGTCTTAATCAATCTTAAGTCATCACTCATCATCCACATGTACGAAGTACAAATAATTTCAGTGATGCACACTCGAACTAGACAGCATTAAACGGTTAAAACACTTGAGCACGAAATAACGCAAGGCTATTGTTTGTGCATCTAATACCCATTAAAACCATGTTTCAGACCTCAGCTACTGGCGCGACGATGGAAAATTCCAGCACCACAACAACCTTTGGCTTCACTGCAGCACCGCAGATTCGATACACCGAAACAACCATCTGCTCGACCAGACGTTACCTAATCATTGGCAGAACAACCCCCTGAGCTCGGCAAAATTACAACTGGAGGCGGAGTGGGAGATGTGCAGACGAGAGTACGATGCACGAATCGCCTTAATGATGCTGATGGATCAGGGTCGCGCAAGCAATCCACCAACACCCTCTGAGCTACCGCCCAGCCTGCAGCTGGAATCTTCTCCCCCTGTCCACCTCATGAAGCTTCTGGACGGTCCAGCTCCACGGCCAATGGAAAGAGCCCCCAGTTACAGCAACATTTATAACAGATTCCAAAGCAGTTCCAGGCACTATCAAGCTCACGACGTGTTTGGGAAATCGTCCCAACATGTCAAACGACCAGCGGTCGAGCATGACGCAGCGCAGCAGAGTCGTCACTCCCCAGACCTTGACAGTTCGCTCTCGCTGTCGCGCCCATACTCTTGGCCTAGCTGCACGATGAGCATCAGTCAGCGGAGTACAGCTATGGCCACGGAGCATGTTCACCTGGTTGACTTCTTGTCGTTACCAGCAGCACACAGCGGAGGTCATGGCCACATGGGCGACGGCCTCAAGCTGGACTTGACCATGTCCACTGGCTACGTCAGTGAGCCAGCAGAACATGAAGGTCCGCAGAGCACATACTTGAAGAAGGTCAAACTAGATTTGACGCTAGACCTTTCGATGTCCACCACGTCGTGACATGCGGTCGGCGCCATCATCCCCAGTCTGCAAAAAACACTCTAGTTTTGAATAATGCGCGCGGAGGTGTGTTTTGGTTTTTTATTTGTCAATGAGCATGATACCCGAATGGAGCATGATTCCGCGATGGAGGCTATCACCATGTGGACTACCAGAATCAGGAGCATGGTTCCTCATTTCTGCATTGTGATCATTGAACTGGAACCACCTCCCTCATGGGCCGAACTCGAAGCTTCAGATGGAAGTCTGCAACACAGTTGTCGTCACTGCCAATTGCGTGATTACACAGATCCATAGTTCCAGAGCTTTTCTGCTCGCTACTGATTGAGAGGCGACACATCGTCAGCGTCAGTAGACTGGCCGCTGATTGTTGTTTCATGGGGAATCATGAGTGACTAGATTCCCCTTTTGTACGATTAACTTTGCTCCAAGTTGACGTTCTTGCATAATAAGCTGCTTGTGCAGCATCTTCTCCTTTCCTTTCTCGTCTCCCCATTAACCCCATTCTTACTCTGACACACCATCATCGCCTTACATGAATCGGGAGATTCAATCGAATAAAAACGCAGGTTGTCTACTCACGAGGATTTCTCAGCAGATTTTCATCCGAAATGCACAACTTTTTTATTCTCAACTGAACCCACTGTATTGCAGATTGCGCAGTGAAGTTATCTTGCTGTCACTCTGTTAATATTGTTTAGCTCTAATCCAGCTCGCAAACTACCTTGTTAAGGATCTCTAAACATAACTTGGAAGATTAACTGCTACATACTTTGCATCTTGTCTGTGAAGGCGATTCCAACCACTGGCAGCAATTGTGATGGATGAATGAGGAATGTGGATGGACGGATACATCCACTGCTTCCAGTGGTCTCATCTTCATTTTAACATAGTTGGATGTTTTTTTGGTTTTTCCTTCTTTCTATTCATTTAATGTTTGCTCATTTGAAGTTGTTATAAGCAAATTATGTAGCAGTTAATCTTCACTAAATATCTATTTGGGTCAAAAGACACACAACAAAACATCTTTACTCTATTTACTTACTGATTGCATGAGGAAACAAGCACATATATTATGTGTATAACTAAAATATAAACATGTATCTATTCCCTCTTGTGACCTTGGGCAGCAACAAAGCTACTTGTAGCCTACACCACTGCCCGAGCTTCTTAATGAATGGACATATTGAAGAATGTCCATCCAAAATGGACATCCCTTACAAGAAAGTTGGAGGATGCCCTTTCAAACCATATTCATACTGAATAATTTGTAGCAGTTAAACTTTGTATAATTTTTATATTTTTATTTAAAATAAAAAATTTAAATACTAAATTATACTAAAAAATTAATTAAAAATTCAAATTAATAATAAGAATAGAATACTCAAAAAAAAATCATAAAAAACAATTAAGAGTGTTATTTTTTACAATGTAATTATGCTTAAAGAATGTCTCATATAAATAGTTGTTTAAAAACAATTACAAAAAGTAAATGGATTTTTTACATAAAAAATAATAATTTTTTTAAAAACCTATTTATAAATATAAACATATGATATAAGATAAAATAAAACTTTATAATTTAATTAAATTTAGGATGTTGCTAATGCCACCACCATTTTTACTATTGCCACCACAACTTGCTACCTATTCAACATATTTAGTTTATTTTTTATCCTAATAAAATAATTTGTTAATATTTCTAATATATAAATATATATTAAAAATTAAATAGAAAAAATAATTGAAAGTTGTTAAAAGAAACTAAAAAAGAATGTCAAGTAGGTGGTGGATTGTAGTGGCAGTAGCAAAAATTGTGGTGGCATTAGCGATATCCTAAATTTAAGTTCAAGTTTATAATAATATAAACTATCTTACTTTAGATAATAAATTATATTTTAATATTTTACTAATACAAAATAGATTTATGTATTAGAAATTTTGTCACTAATAAAAATTCTTTCAATCAACATATTTGATTATAAAAAGTAATCAAATTTAATGTATCTTATACTTAATTATACTTAAATTTTAAATTAAAATAAAAAACAACTAATTTATTATATATTATATAATTTAAGCTATATTCAATTTTGCTAATTATATTTTATTTGTCTTATTTCTCTTATAACTTCTAAGCTATATTATATCTTAGTGTCAAGGACAATAACTGGATGAAGTCAAATAAATAAGTGAGACCTCTCTCAAAGAAATAAATATAAAGAAGTATATATATTAAAAAGAAACTGGAATGGCTAATGCCAAAAGACAAGAAAACTAGTGACCCTTGAACTAGACTGGAAACAAGAAAGAAGTTGACAAGAGTGAAGAGGCTTCACTCTTGTCTCTATTTATACTATCTACCTAAGAGCTAAGTGGCGACGTTCTATAGGACCTCCAACACGTGTCCAATTTACAAGACACGTGTCCAAGTTGCAAGACACGTGTCGAACTTGCAGGGCAAGTTTCCTATATGTTCGCCACGTATTTAGCTTGGTCTTCAAGCTACCAACATGTGCGACATGTGGCTAACTTATTGACCAAGTTTCTAATCCAAAAGTCTACTATGGACACTTATAAAGTCAAAGCAGCGTCTATGAAGTTTCTAGGAAGTTTCTCTAAAGATATTATGGAATTAACCTGCTTTTACCTTCTTTTATCTAGTTCTATCTGATCATATAAGTAACTATGTATATGTCCGTGACATTACCCCCCCTTTAAAGGACGAGTTCCACGAGGAGCGGTGATTACATGTGTAGAAAGTCTAAGATGCGGCGAATAGTATTTGCCACATATTCTGATCTTTGTTCTCTTCGAAGGTAATTGATGGGTCCTCTCAACCATCGATAGTGTCCCATTCCAGGGCGAGAAGACCACCCTGTTATTTGATCATTGTTGTGACCTTCATAACTTCCTTCAAATGTCACATCTGGAACACCGTCAGGAGTTGTTCCTATCTCTAATAAAATCACCAAACATCGAGAATCTCTTCCAAGGTCGTGATACCAAACACGTTGTATCTCGCCATCTATTCGAGGAAGAACATGTCGTTCTTGAAGATCTTCATCTCGGTTGCGTCGTCTTGAGGGTTGTGACAGTCGCAATGTCTCGTCCGGTAGGTCAGCAAATGAAGGCTCTTGAGTCAAATCCGCTGGCTGTTGATTCTCCATCTCCTTAGCGTCACAAAATACAAAGAAGCTACAAACAAGGATAGAAAGTTGAATGTTATCTTGCCTACATCTTGTTTCTTTTATAGGGAAAGTCTTCATCTTGGTTTCGATGGATGTTGTTGATGAAAGGTCTCCACCTTCCTCGCTGCATTCGCCAGATTTTTTGCTGGTTCCCATGTGCGCTCACTAATATCGTATCCGTGCCAGTGAACAAGATATTCCAACCTATTTCGGCGCCGCCTTGAATCTAAGACTTCTTCCACTTCAAATTCGTCATTATTGTTCACTTCTATAGGAGGAGGTGGCACTTGTCTTCTTCTTGGTATGTTCATTATCTTATATGGTTCAAGAAGAGACACGTGGAATACAGGGTGGATCTTCATAGACTCTGGTAGGTGTAATCGATATGCAACTGGATTAATTTGTTCAGAAATACGAAAAGGTCCAAGCTTACGATAGTCCAACTTGTCACAAGGTTGCGTAGTCTTGATATTGCGACAAAGTAGTCATACCTTGTTGCCTACGTTGAATTGTGATTGTTCCTTTTGATATGCATCAGCGTTTATCTTTTGTCGTTCTTGAGCTTCCTTTAATTGTGCCTTCATTGTTGTATGTAGTTCTGACAAATGATTTACCAAGTCTTTCGCCGCAGGATTGTCAATTTTCAAATAGTCAAAAGTATCAAGTCATGGATGGTAACCATAATTGGCAAAGAAAGGTGCTTGTTGTGTAGAAAAATATACCGTATTATTATAAGCAAACTCTGCCAATGGTAAAAGAGTTGTCCAATCATCTTGTTGGTAGTTGATTGTACATCTCAAATATTGTTCCAAGACTTGATTTACGCGCTCCGTTTGTCCATCAGTTTGAGGATGGAAAGCTGAAGATAGCTTTATATCTACCTTTAGAATCTTGAAAAGCATTCTCCAAAATCTCGATACAAACTGAGTTCCCCTATCCGATATAATATCCTTAGGTAATCCATGATAGCGGTAGATATTGTCAAGGAAAAATTTAGCTGTTTCTTCGCCTGTGATAGATTTTTTACATGATATAAAATGTGCCATCTTAGTAAAACGATCTACTATCACAAATATAGAGTCATAAGAACCTGAATTTGGAAGATCCGTGATAAAATCCATAGACACAAAAGACCATGGTTGTTCTGGAATGGGTAATGGCTTAAGAAGTCCATAGGATCGATGGCGAGGAGTTTTTGATCTTGAACAAACATCACAAGTTTTTACAAAATCTTTGACTCCCTTCCACATTTGAGGCCACCAAAAATCTCTAGATATCAACTCTAGAGTCT